>OX104116.1:34619720-34911666 GCA_944474755.1 Limnoperna fortunei | reverse complement strand
GCTTGGGGTCATGCCAAGTCCTCTAGGGAGGAAAAACGATAATACCGTGGACAATTCATTGCGATTTTATGACGGAGTACGCTTGGGGACTTGTTAGAATCAATTAAAGCCAACGCTGCAGCAGCCATTGTCAAATTTGAAGGCTACACAGCCGATGCCGGCTTCATTGCGAGGTCAATTATACCATTGCAGGAATGCGAGACAACTCGGACCGTAATAGGACAATTCGGACCATGTTATTCATATACGGTCCGAGTTGTCCTATAATTGATGTTCCAAGAAATCTAAATTGTCATGTAAAAAAATAAAGTTTTTGTTTGTTATTGTTAACTGCAGACGTTTATTTTATTAACTGTACAGCAGTTGACCAGACTGAAATTTGTTGTTTAACGTGAAATTTACTATGTATCAAAAAAAAACATAAAACAAAAAAAAGCTTCAACATATATTTATTTTAAAATAAGGGAATTGTGATATCAGAGTATGGTATCATTTTACATCTTGACCAAGCTACTCATTTGGAATCACAGAAGTTTCTATCTAATTAAGTTTCACTAAATTCACTTATTTGAAAACAAACAAGCTCAAACTTTCAGATCTTAAAATTGAAACAACATGATTACCGATCACATTAATTGAAGCCACAATTATTATAGATAATTGTGAGGGTTTTCTGAATTCTCAAAATCTAATGTTGTTATTTGTGTCGCATTTCTCATCTTAACATTTAACTTTTATATAATTAAATCGGTATAATTTACATTCGAGTAGAACTATTTCAATTTACTAGAAAAATTTATAACGTAATATGAATAAATATTATAAAACAGGACTATCATATTTTAATGACATTATGAGAAATAAATGCGGTCAGAGTTGTCCTATTTTCAACGGTCCAGCTGTCCTTGCTACAGTCCCGAGTTGTCTGCGTTCCAAGTTGTTCGGTTACCAATTACAGTACATATATCAAAAAGAAGACAACAAATATGTATACAAAAAGTTGGTTTTTTACATGCCAGAAAAAAAAAAAAGAGCCGCCCTGCCTCATTAAAAAATATGAAAAATGGCCTGAGAAGCAACAATTTTTTTAAGAAAAAAAAAAAAAGACTCCTCCCTGCCTCATCAAAAAATTTGAAAAGTGGCCTGAGAAGCTAATGATTTTTTTTACATGGCCATACATGAAGTAAATACCCTTAGATTTTTTAAACATCACATAATGAAAATGACGTCACACCCTAAACTCAGTTGACTTGAACACGATATATTTTAAAGTCCCACAAACTTCGACTTATCGGGGTTTGACTGTATTTAAGATCATTTAATGATGTAAACATACTGTTTAGCTATGGCATTAAAACAATTTATTACTTTGTTCTTCCCTGAAATTTTTCTGAAATCTTGCTTGTTTTCCAGTGGAAACAATTCTTTTGATTAAGTTTAATAGTCTTTTTCCCAAAACTTATGTGAACACTTGCATTTATTATAGATTTATTTCTCAGTGAAAACCATTCTTCTGATAAAGTTAAATTATTTAAAATATTTATAGGTAGATGTGATAGAATCACAGTATGGTATATTAGTAGACAAGATTCAATCGACAAGAGATTTTGAAGCAGTCAGACTGGCTCATGATCAATTCTTATCGGCACTGTTAGCTCAGAGTTTTGTACACATGAAATCTGTGAGTAAAAATTACTTAGTTACAGTTGACAACGGCTCTGTAAATGAACTTTGACTGAGGGAGAGGAAAATAGTTCTTATTTTGATATTTGACTGCGCCAAACTGTAGCATTATTCAATGGAATTTTAATATTGGAGCTGTATTTAAAAAGCAGTTTCATATAGAATTTATAAATAAATTTATTCAGATAATTTATTAAATGTATTGGGTATTTTTTTATCTGATTGTTCAAAGCCTATTTCTGGACTATTTTATGGGTGTAAGGGAGTTTCCATGAGTACCCTTCGGATTTTCTAAATTTGCAAAAAATTTTATCTGACATGGCACCCCGAAAATTTAATGTGATATACGTGAAATTATTCCGGTCGTTTTGAGGGGTCTCTCATTACTCAACGAAACTTGGTGCCTAAGTGAGAGCAAAAAATGTCAATAGTTTCCCCTATACAAAAATAATTAAGAGGCCGTTGTCAAGTTGAAGTGTTGATTTTTTACTTTGTTATCTAAAAGTTTGTATGTCAATGATGTTATTAGTTCAGCCACTGCAGCTATAATGCTGTAACTTTCACTTTATTCTGTCAGATAACAGTAAACAATTTAAAAATACATCTTTCTGTCTAAATTTTACTCAAAAACATTAAAATTTATGGTTTTAAACAGTAAGTTACATGGCCTTGAATGGCATAAAATTGTCAGATTTCCTTGTAGACAGAAACAACAAAGAATTGAAGAAAAAATTGCTAAATTACTCAATGGAAAACAGAGGCGAAATTAATTTAGTTATTAAACACTATTGCAACTAAATAAATTTAACTTTGAACAAAACCAAAAAAAAAATACCTGTGTGTACCTCAACCCTTTAGAAGACCAAAACATAGCACATGGGAAGTCGGCGAGATAAGGTTCTATATGATATTGTTCACAAATGTACTTTCAACAAAATCCATGATACTGTTTACCCAAAAAGCATGCAAAGCCAGTAAAATATGGTTTGTATTTTATTTATATCATTAATTTTTGTCTGAAAAACTGATCCAGTAGCAACAGATAGAGTCGGGTCATAATCTAGCACGCACTTTCCCCCCAAACAAATTATGATTGCATGACCATTTCTACAAGATGTATTTAAATCCAGCATTTTTCCTCTAATGCTTAATTTTACCAAGGGGAAACACTTGTAATCAACATTCATATTTCTACCTTTTAGCAATTAACAAAATAGACACTAATAAAGTTAAAACCTCATCTACCAAGGGAGATAATTGTAGGCACTGAAGAATGTAAACAAACTATAAAATGAAGCTTTTATTGTAAATATATGAAATTGATCCATATTTAAAGAACAAAATTAGAAGATAATAATCCGATTCCTATTTTAGAAATGCAATCACAGAAATGTCTTCATGAGATTACAAAGATAGCTTAAACATTGTTTGTGTGTTTGTGTGTGTGTGTGGGGGGGGGGGGGGGGGGGGGGGGCGGGGGGTGCACATGTAGATGGAAAAAGCCAGGATATGCGCATGTATATATAAAAGTGACATATCAGTAGGTGGAGTGGTTTCATTTGGTAACCATGCACCTTGTACACAATAAATGCACTCGGTTACTAATTTTAAAAACGTGTTTTTTTGCTTTCACCATTTATTTCAAATTCTTGTATTGATGTTTACTTGTTTACAATATATGGTTACAACATCATAGCATTATGACGTCACAGTTTGCATGATGTCATAAAGGGAACTTCAAAACTCCTGGCTGTGTAAATCTCTTTTTTAAGAAACTTCTTTGGAAATATTGCTATTAACCTATTAATAATCAGTTGAATTTTAGTAAATACAAATGTACACCCATTTCTGAACCATAATTATTTGATTTATATATTGAGTACTGTTTAAGAATGTTTGATTGTGAAATAAATACAAAAATTAGAAAGTAAATGTAAAAATTTGTTTTAAAAGATAATTAATGTGCCCATTTTTCTTCTTAAAAAGGTAAAAAAAATTTAACTTTGGAATTCAGTATTGATATTATTTAAAGATATAGCCTTCCTATGGTTTATTATGACATATATATAGGTTGCGAAAGCGAAAACTTATCATCCAGCTATAGATATAAGGACAAATGAAAATTGTTGATTTTTTTTTAAATCAAGTGTTGAGTTGAACAATTGAAAGCGTTAAAGTTTGTTCATAAAACAGGTTGAAACGGCTTTATTTTATTTCGGAATGAGATGAAACTTGGTAGATTTGCTCGTAATATGGGGAACACCAATAAAATACAGTAAAAAGTGTGAAAATTGAAAATTTTGTTTTCAATTTGACAACGGCTCTGTAAATGAACTTTGACTGAGGGAGAGGAAAATAGTTCTTATTTTGATATTTGACTGCGCCAAACTGTAGCATTATTCAATGGAATTTTAATATTGGAGCTGTATTTAAAAAGCAGTTTCATATAGAATTTATAAATAAATTTATTCAGATAATTTATAAAATGTATTGGGTATTTTTTTATCTGATTGTTCAAAGCCTATTTCTGGACTATTTTATGGGTGTAAGGGAGTTTCCATGAGTACCCTTCGGATTTTCTAAATTTGCAAAAAAATTTATCTGACATGGCACCCCGAAAATTTAATGTGATATACGTGAAATTATTCCGGTCGTTTTGAGGGGTCTCTCATTACTCAATGAAACTTGGTGCCTAAGTGAGAGCAAAAAATGTCAATAGTTTCCCCTATACAAAAATAATTAAGAGGCCGTTGTCAGTTCAAGAGGGAGGAAAATAGTTTTCTGGTGATCAATGACTCAGTGATTTTTATTTTGGCTCTTATTCCCCAGGTTTCATGAAAAGTGTAAGATATAGTATTTGTTTATTTTCTGTGACCTGTATTATTCCATTTTTATTTTTATTGAATCATGACTAAATGCCCCCTCCCCCCTTTTCAGCTTGTTTATAAGTATCACAGGTTTGTTGCCAATACAGACAACCATTTATTCCTCTTTTGTATTTTAAATGTATATATTTCAGGTATCCTATTGTTTACATGTATATATTTCAGGTATCCTATTGTTTACATGTATATATTTCAGGTATCCTATTGTTAACAATAAACATGTATATATTGCAGGTATCAAATTGTTTACATGTATATATTTCAGGTATCCCATTGTTAACATGTATATATTTCAGGTATCCCATTGTTTACATGTATATATTTCAGGTGTCCTATTATTTACATGTATATATTTCAGGTATCCTATTGTTTACATGTATATATTTCAGGTATCGCATTGTTTACATGAAATATTAGATCAGTGTGGAGCCTTTAGTAAATTGTTAATGATATGTGAATCGCCAATGGTACCAAGAGAAATCCAACAGTTAGAGAGCATTGCTAAGGTAGTTATCAATGAAGTACACATCATCCTGCTCATCCAAAAGGAAAAAAACCAACCCTAGACTTGTATAAATTTGTTGTCAACGACGTTATTTAAGTCCATTTTTGTCTCACCTGTGACGAAAACACTTGACATCTTGCTTCATATATTTGTAAGCCCAAGCCCTAGGTCCATCAAATTTGGTCCAGAGGTAGCTTATGATGAGTACTTGCCAGTCAGTCACCTGTCACCTGACCTTGACCTCAATTTCATGGTCCAGGGACTACGTTAAAGTTTTTGGGTTATGGCAGTTCCTCTGTAACTACGCATGGTAGGATGACAATATTTGGTGTATTTGTTGCTGATGACTAGTACATGACTGTCTGGTAGGTGTCACCTGACATTGACCTAAATTTTACGGTCTAGCGACTAGGTTAAAGTTTTGGGTTACGACAGTTCCTCTGTAACCACTCATGGTAGGATGACAATATTTGGTATATAGGTTGCTGATGAATATTACATGACTGTCTGGTAGGTGTCACCAGACCTTGACCTCAATTTCACGGTCCAGCGACTACATTAAAGTTTTTGGGTTATGGCAGTTTCTCTGTAACTATGCATGGTAGGATGACATTATTTGGTATATAGGTTGCTGATGACTAGTACATGACTGTCTGGTAGTTGTCACCTGACCTTGACCTCAAATTCACGGTCCAGCGACAACTTTAAAGTTTTTAGGTTATGACTGTTCCTCTGTAACCATGCATGGTAGGATGACAATATTTGATATATAGGTTGCTGATGACTAGTACATGACTGTCTGGTAGTTGTCACCTGACCTTGACCTCAATTTCACGGTCCAGCAACAACGTTAAAGTTTTTGGGTTACGACAGTTCCTCTGTAACTACTCATGGTAGGATGCCAATATATTGTGTATATAGGTTGCTAATGAATAGTACATGACTGTCTGGTAGGTGTCTCCTGACCTTGACCTCAATTTCACGGTCCAGTGACTACGTTAAAGTTTTTGTATTAGGACAGTTCCTCTGTAACTACGCATGGTATGGTGACAATATTTGGTATACAGGCCGCTGATGACTAGTACATGACTGTCTGGTAGTTGTCACCTGACCTTGACCTCAAATTCATGGTCCAGCGACAACTTTAAAGTTTTTGGGTTACGGCAGTTTCTCTGTAATTATGCATGGTAGGTTGACAATATTTGGTATATAGGTTGCTGATGAATAGTACATGACTGTCTGGTAGGTGCCACCTGGCCGTGACCTCAATTTCACAGTCCAGCGACTATGTTAAAGTTTTTGGGTTACTGCAGTTCCTCTGTAACCATGCATGGTAGGATGACAATATTTGGTATTTTGGTTGCTGATGACTAGTACATGGTATAGAGGTTGCTGATGACTAGTACATGACTGTCTGGTAGTTGTCACCTGACCTTGACCTCAATTTAATGGTCCAGTGACTACGTTAAAGTTTTGTATTAGGATAGTTCCTCTGTAACTATATGCAGGCCGCTGCTGATATTTAATGCTAATTACCATAAAACGGTGTGTATAGTCCGCATTTACGTATTGTCCGCACCCCTTTCTTGAACCATAAATTTCAGAAAAATTTCTTATATGCATGTACGATCCGCACGTACAAGTTTTCACAAAACGTCTCAAGATGAAGACATACAAGTCCGACTTGGCCGCGCTTCTTAACAAGTTTTCACTTTAATATTCTCTTTTTAAATATCATTTATGTATATAATTTTTTTAATTTCTAGTGATTGTAGTAAATTAAATTAAAAATAGAGCATTCTCATCGTCTATTTTGATCGTTGTTAAAACGGAAAATCACACATTTCGAAACCAAAACAATTTGTCAACTTTGATTCATCAACCAAACAAAGAAAACGAAAAGATAACACGTTTTATTTTAACCCCTGAATGATTGCAATCAAAACATCGATCTTCAAACACTTGAGGTTACATAACGACACCATTTGCAATTTACGCAATACAGGTTACACATCTACTATTTTCGTATCTGTTTTAATTTTTATTCGTCCTATAGAATTAATATAATATTACTAAAAATAATTTAAGTTCAAATTAATATCATAACAATGTATACATATGGAAGTTTGTAAAAGAATTATGTTAGAATAGTATGAAAATACAGCGTATGACACTACAACAAAATGGCGACTGCCATTGACAACAATCAACGGGACGAAAAAAAAACGATCGAGTCTGTATTTATGTATAATCCGCACCATTCCTTTCCAACGAAAATTAAAAGAAAAAAACTGCGGACAATACGACCCCAATTACGGTACGTAATGCTTATGACTAAATTTATTGTCGATACCGCGGAATGCAGGTGAGACGTTTTTCTGTGTCCACACTTGTTTATGTTGCTGTCTTATATGTTTGTTGAACAACATCCTGGTATAAAAGCCAACATTGTTGTCTATAAATTTACATACAGATACAGATAGAGATCTCAAAAGTTGGATTCTCCGCTTGATCTGAACATTTGTCTGTTAAAAAAGCTTTGACCATGGTAATTTATGTCTCAAGTTTTTACTCAGAATTCTTTTGTTAATAATTGTGTCAGCTTACATTTTTATTTGCTTTTTTTTTCTTCAGAACTTTCAAGGCCAGTCCAATTTACTGTTTAAAATATTGTCAAGTGTACGCAGTCACAATGCCAGTCCACATTTAGCCCAGCTCTTACTGAGATTGGACTTCAACAGATATTTCAGCATAGCAGGTGGACAACTAGGAAGGTGGGTATAAACACAATAGTACATTGTGTTTGCTACATAACTCTATTGGCAAAGTGTAAATGTGTCGTTAGTTTTTTTGTTTTGAATGATTTTAACACCACTTTCAGCAATTTTTCAGCTATTTATGGCATCCTGTTTTTATTGGGGGAGGAAGCCGGAGTACCTTGAGAGAACCCCCGACATTCTGTTAATGTGTTGTTGAAAATAGGACTACTACAGAAATTATCCTAAATTAAAACAACTAGTTATAAAATGAAAAATGAAGAAGTGCTACAATGAAAATAATTTATGATGCAGTCATAAATAAATATTTAACAAACAATACATTGCATCAAATCCACAAATACTGCTTGCTGGACATTAGGCAAATTACTACTGCATTTTTCTAAATATCTGTAGCACTTAAAAGTAACAGTTTTATCGATGCCAAATTATGGAAATAATTTATTAAATGGTGAGACATGGAGTCCCTACTTAAAACTAGATTCTTGGTGAATTTTACACTTAATTTAGACTTAAATTAACAAATGTTTAAGACATCAAGTCTTTGGGTAGACCGTATTATATCCCTGGATGTTTAATTTACCCGTAGCCCATGAACTTTTTATGTAAAGAAAAAAGAGCACATCCAACTATTTTCTTTCTTTTTTTTTCTTTATGTAAACTTAAACTTTGCACTAAATATTTAACAGCATTTATATTTTTTGTCAATAAGAAAGAAACAATATTATGAACATATGCGTGATCCAAGAATCAAACTGTTGACTTCCGATGTGTATTTTACACATATTTATTCCATTTAAGGATTAACTACAACAAATATTTTCTCCATCGAGGTATAACATAATTTCCATTTAGTACATTGTATAATCCGCTACAATCCGCATAGCAGATTATATTAAATGTGCACAATGGAAATTTTGTTGTCCCTCGATGAAGAAATTATTTTTTGTAGTTAATACTTATAAATTAATTCAAACAATAGAATAAACTCAACAATTTTATTTTTGTAAGTGGGCATTTTTGAAAAAGAGATAAACACAAAAACTGTTAGTTTCCCACGGAGCAATATATGACGCCAAAGAGTGCATGTCTCCATGATGATCAATTTTTTTTCCATCCTCTGATAGAAAATATTTTCCAGCCAATCAAAAGTCAGTATTCTCGCCAAATTTATTTATTTAGTGGATAACCATAAGTTATAAACCAACAATAATGTTTAATATTTATTACTTTAAAGTAAATTCATCATTAAAGACATAATGATGTTAATTCAAACAAGTTTTTTGTCCTTTACAAAATCTGTAAAAGGATCATAAGTATTTCGAAAATTACTTCCTGTTATGATTCAAAGTGTTCGAGTTTAAAATAAATAACTAGCAGTTAAATATTAACAATATTTTAATGGTGTTTTTCTCAATGGTCTTTCAGTAATTAGTTTATAGTGTAAAAACATCATGTCATTCTAATTATTAACAGTCGCATTAATGACAAGTATATCAATGGCCTAAGGTACATACTTTGTCGTTGCACGTCAGGTAAGCTTCACTCGCATACCATACAATTAAAAACAAAGCAAAGGGAATTGGATAATAATTGGATTTACTCCCATAATAATTCTTTGTTTAAACCACTAAAAAATGTACAAGAATTTCACCAAAAATAGAGATTTTAACACTTAGTGTACATTTATCTGGCAATCCACAAATTTATGTATCCAAAGAAATGGATTTTTTCCTCAGTCCATGAAAATTGATAACAACAAATAAAAATGAAAACACAGTATTGTGATTTTGGGTAAGACTTTTATATAATATCCAAATAACTGCCCCAAAAATAAGTACACTTATATAGTATAATCTATTGATGCCTGAATAAAGTTGAAATACTGCTTGCTGTACATAAAGCAAACATCCAATTAATCAATCTATTAATGTCAAACGTTCTGATGTTTAATTTAGAAAATAATAAAATATTTAATTTTCCAAAAAACTTCCTGATCAAGTAAGACCCACATTCACCCAGCGAATTCCTAAGCAGAACGGATTTTAAGCGTAAATTATTTCATCATACTAAGTTCCATAAGCGTCAACGTTATTTTTTAGCACCTTAATATACCAATGCAGATTACTCAATTTAAGTCCTAAACATGTCACATGTAAGCAATAAACATCTGAGATAAAAGGCACAGTAAGCAATTAAAGACATGAATGGAAACATAATGATTAATTTATCCAGTCATAAATAAGTAATTTCCCCAATTGAATAAGGATATATATATCAGCATTCAAAATGTTAACAGTAACAAAATATTCAATGTCTTAGTCATGAAAATTTGGTAAACAATCTGTCACTTTATCCAGTCATGGCAACAGTTGGAATAGTCCTGGCATATAACTTGTACTTATATTGTTTACACAACATGATTCAATACAAGTTTATACACAATTAATTTGTTGTTCATGAAGTTGTAGGTCCTCTTGATCTTATCCAGTATAGGCTGTATAGCCTGTAACTACCAGTATAGGCTGTAGAGCCGTTAACTACCAGTATAGACTGTAGAGCCTGTAACTACCAGTATAGGCTGTAGAGCCTGTAACTACCAGTATAGACTGTAGAGCCTGTAACTACCAGTATAGGCTGTAGAGCCTGTATCTACCAGTATAGGCTGTAGAGCCTGTAACTACCAGTATAGGCTGTAGAGCCGGTAACTACCAGTATAGGCCGTAGAGCCTGTAACTACCAGTATAGGCTGTAGAGCCTGGAACTACCAGTACAGGCTCAGTACAGGCTGTAGAGCCTGTAACTACCAGTATAGGCTATAGAGCCTGTATCTACCAGTATAGGCTGTAGAGCCGGTAACTACCAGTATAGACTGTAGAGCCTGTAACTACCAGTATAGGCTGTAGAGCCTGTAACTACCAGTATAGACTGTATAGCCTGTAACTACCAGTATAGGCTGTAGAGCCTGTAACTACCAGTATAGACTGTATAGCCTGTAACTACCAGTATAGGCTGTAGAGTCTGTATGTTTCAACGGCTAAATAGATGTCCTAAAAAAACCAAAAGTGTTCATGATTGCAATTTTAAAAGTTCAATCAGCAAGAAATGAAACAATTTTATGCATATTCATACAAAATAACGTAATTTGACCATGTATATTCTTAATCGAAGGTTTATAATAATTTGAGCATATATTAAATCCTTAAGGCAGCCATATTTTGCAATCAGCAATAAAAAAAATAAGCCTTTTGTTGTAAGCTATCTACTATACTGCAGAGTTACAGTCAATTAGGTTTGTTGATTTGGGTGAACCAATCAAAATTAAAGGTTGTTTTTAACATATTAACATGTATAACTCCACTCAGATTTCCATTTTATATGTAGGAGTGTATTGTTCTGAGTGAATGCCATATATACAGCACAGGAACAATGTCTCCCCAGGAAGGGGGAAGACACAAAAAGTAATTTCTAATGGACTGTTTGTGGTCATAAATACAGCACAGGAAAAATGTCTCCCCAGGAAGGGGGAAGACACAAAAAGTAATTTCTAATGGGCTGTTTGTGGTCATAAATACAGCACAGGAACAATGTCTTCCCAGGAAGGGGGAAGACACAATAAGTAATTTTCAATGGGCTGTTTGTGGTCATAAATACAGCACAGGAACACAAAAAGTAATTTCTAATGGGCTGTTTGTGGTCATAAATACAGCACAGGAACAATGTCTTCCCAGGAAGGGGGAAGACACAATAAGTAATTTCTAATGGGCTGTTTGTGGTCATAAATACAGCACAGGAACACAAAAAGTAATTTCTAATGGGCTGTTTGTGGTCATAAATACAGCACAGGAACAATGTCTCCCCAGGAAGGGGGAAGACACAATAAGTAATTTCTAATGGGCTGTTTGTGGTCATTAATACAGCACAGGAACAATGTCTTCCCAGGAAGGAGGAAGACACAATAAGTAATTTCCAATGGGCTGTTTGTGGTCATAAATACAGCACAGGAACACAAAAAGTAATTTCCAATGGGCTGTTTGTGGTCATAAATACAGCACAGGAACAATGTCTCCCCAGGAAGGGGGAAGACACAATAAGTAATTTCCAATGGGCTGTTTGTGGTCATAAATACAGCACAGGAACAATGTCTCCCCAGGAAGGGGGAAGACACAATAAGTAATTTCCAATGGGCTGTTTGTGGTCATAAATACAGCACAGGAACAATGTCTCCCAAGGAAGGGGGAAGACACAATAAGTAATTTCCAATGGGCTGTTTGTGGTCATAAATACAGCACAGGAACAATGTCTCCCCAGGAAGGGGGAAGACACAATAAGTAATTTCCAATGGGCTGTTTGTGGTCATAAATACAGCACAGGAACAATGTCTCCCCAGGAAGGGGGAAGACACAATAAGTAATTTCCAATGGGCTGTTTGTGGTCATAAATACAGCACAGGAACATTGTCTCCCCAGGAAGGGGGAAGACACAATAAGTAATTTCCAATGGGCTGTTTGTGGTCATAAATACAGCACAGGAACAATGTCTCCCCAGGAAGGGGGAAGACACAATAAGTAATTTCCAATGGGCTGTTTGTGGTCATAAATACAGCACAGGAACATTGTCTCCCAAAGGAAGGGGGAAGACACAAAAAGTAATTTCCAATGGGCTGTTTGTGGTCATAAATACGGCACAGGAACAATGTCTTCCCAGGAAGGGGGAAGACACAATAAGTAATTTCTAATGGGCTGTTTGTGGTCATAAATACAGCACAGGAACATTGTCTCCCAAAGGAAGGGGGAAGACACAAAAAGTAATTTCCAATGGGCTGTTTGTAGTCATAAATACAGCACAGGAACAATGTCTTCCCAGGAAGGGGGAAGACGCAATAAGTAATTTCTAATGGGCTGTTTGTGGTCATAAATACAGCACAGGAACATTGTCTCCCAAAGGAAGGGGGAAGACACAAAAAGTAATTTCCAATGGGCTGTTTGTAGTCATAAATACAGCACAGGAACAATGTCTTCCCAGGAAGGGGGAAGACACAATAAGTAATTTCCAATGGGCTGTTTGTGGTCATAAATACAGCACAGGAACATTGTCTTCCCAGGAAGGGGGAAGGCACAATAAGTAATTTCTAATGGGCTGTTTGTGGTCATAAATACAGCACAGGAACATTGTCTCCCAAAGGAAGGGGGAAGACACAAAAAGTAATTTCCAATGGGCTGTTTGTGGTCATAAATACGGCACAGGAACAATGTCTTCCCAGGAAGGGGGAAGACACAATAAGTAATTTCCAATGGGCTGTTTGTGGTCATAAATACAGCACAGGAACATTGTCTCCCCAGGAAGGGGGAAGACACAATAAGTAATTTCCAATGGGCTGTTTGTGGTCATAAATACAGCACAGGAACAATGTCTCCCCAGGAAGGGGGAAGACACAATAAGTAATTTCCAATGGGCTGTTTGTGGTCATAAATACAGCACAGGAACATTGTCTCCCAAAGGAAGGGGGAAGACACAAAAAGTAATTTCCAATGGGCTGTTTGTAGTCATAAATACAGCACAGGAACATTGTCTCCCAAAGGAAGGGGGAAGACGCAAAAAGTAATTTCCAATGGGCCGTTTGTGGTCATTAATACAGCACAGGAACAATGTCTCCCAAAGGAAGGGGGAAGACACAAAAAGTAATTTCCAATGGGCTGTTTGTAGTCATAAATACAGCACAGGAACATTGTCTCCCAAAGGAAGGGGGAAGACACAAAAAGTAATTTCCAATGGGCCGTTTGTGGTCATTAATACAGCACAGGAACAATGTCTCCCCAGAATGGGGGAAGACACATTAAGTAATTTCTAATGGGCTGTTTGTGGTCATAAATACAGCACAGGAACAATGTCTTCCCAGGAAGGGGGAAGACACAATAAGTAATTTCTAATGGGCTGTTTGTGGTCATAAATACAGCACAGGAACAATGTCTTCCCAGGAAGGGGGAAGACACAAAAAGTGATTTATGTGGCAAAAAATTAGAAAACTTGTAAAAGACCTTTCATGCTTCAATTCTGAATCAATTACAATTCATGTCCTCTGGTTTCAAATAAAATAGTTGCCATAGCAGCATTGTATTTTAAAGCATTAAAGGATAAATATAAAGCACTCTGTGCCACTTACAACAGATTATACATTTTTTGACCCATCTGTCTGCCACCTTGGTCTTCCAAATGGTAAGTAAAATAGTTTTAACGAGACTGCAACCTTACTTGGATATATAATCACACATAAGAGGATTTCCTTATTGAATATAGTTTACTTTGTCTAAGGTCAAGGTCATACATGACTAAAAATGGTCAGAAATAGTTTCCAGTTTTAATATGACATCCTGCTTCAGCTATGTAAACAAAGCCATGTCAAAATTCCAATAAGTTTAGTTCGCACGTAAGCTGTGTGTTTGTGTAAAAATGTAAAAACTGACTTAAAAATGCAGTTTGTTATGTGTTATCCATAATTATCATTATTGTTAATAATGCAGTTATTTTTAGTCTGAATTCTGAGATTTATATGATTTAAACTACTCCCGATACATTATTTTTTTAAACAATTCTAACTTTGAAATAATATGATGTCACAATTAGAAATCCGACGTCATATTATGCTCAACTGAAAATTTCAAACTGGAACAATGCAATTTCATTAAGATTTCCCAATATTTTTTGTTAAAAGGTACGTATATTCAATAAAAAGATGAGAATATATGTTTATTTCAATTTTATTTGCTTTAATTTACTGTGTTGGGATATATCTTATTAGTTTAAAAAAACAGTATAACCATTGAAAGTGTCCTCTTAGAGCCGCTTCGAAATTTTAAAACAATTGTTAGACATATTAGAATTGAAATACATTATTGCAATTGGGCTCTATGCGAATTAGAACATGGTCAGACCTATATTTGTCCTCATTTTATAACTCGCTATTGCTCAGTTTAAATTAATGACAAATTTTGCTCTGTATAAAATATTGACAAATATAAGGTCTGATCATGTTCTAATTCGCATAGAGCCTGCTCTCAATAATCTATTTCTTAAATCCTAATTATAGAAGTTTATATGACATTAGATTGATTGATTGATTGATTGGATGTCTGCTTAGCGTCCAGGGAGCAGTATTTCAGCTATATTCAGGACAGGAACAAGTAACAAACAATAAATAAACGGAAGATGGGGGTGGGATGGGTTACAGGGAATGCAATTTTGACTGCCTCTGGAAAAGTATGGCGTTTTGGGTAGGGGCAGAAAATTTAGCCTTTTGTAGCGGCTACAATGAGCCTACTCGTTTTCGAAATCTAAAAAAGGGGTCTTTATCGTGCAAGGAGTGTGGCACTCTCCAAACACATTACCCACTATGTTCCGCGGTCAGGCTTTCCATATTATGACCTGACAACCCCCAAACGAGAGGGTCTCCCCTATCCGCCACCCGGGGACGCGCTGGGCTGCTCTGTGGGTCTATATGACATTAGAACCAAACTTTTTAAGATAATTCCAGAACCTATTGTATTGGAGCAAACATGCATTCATTGTCACATACATGTTTATTGAGATTTGAGATCCAAAGTTAGTCCAAGTTACTACATATAGACTGTGTACACATAAACATGTTATACTATATAAACAATGAGCTGTTTAAAAGAAAAACAAGTGACTTGTAACTTTTGCATTAGTTATTTGGGCCCTACCACTTAGTGGTGGACACCCAATAATGAACAGACTGTCTGTCCATCTGTACATTGGTTCAAAGCCAATGTCCATGCTATAACTTTTTTTTCTTTGATGTAGGCTTTTTATATTTGGTATGTGGGTAGATAATATCAAGGTGATGTGTCGCATACCATGGTTGATGACTTTGAACTTTGACATCAATGTCAGCAGGGCACACAGAGATGGAAACCATCTCACTGATATTTAGTTTACACATAAAACTAAAAGTAAAAGCGTAAAGTATATGTTGGCTTTAAAAAAAACTTAGTTTTTTTATGTCGTAATGATGAAAAATCTGTTGTTTATTTCAGTTACTAAGTTAAAATCAAGAACAATTGACAAGAGGGAGAAGTCGTTCAACAGTTGTTTTTTTGGCAGACTGTCAAGCTGTTAAAAACCCATTTGCAGCTCAGAAAGTACTAGTTTGTAACGCTTCTGTCACACCTTTGACCGGATGATGCAGCAGTTTTCATGTTGGTCTTGGAAATAAATAATTATCAGAAGTAACACGTTTGACCTAAGGAAAGCATGTGACAAATTAACCAGACCTGAAAACTGTTGTCCAACCTGTACTGATGATTGTTTGAAGAAAGTGCCATTATTTATTTGTTATAGATTTATAAAGAACAGATCAAGTTATTGATTTTTTACTACCATCATAGCCTCTGTCTATCTCCTATGGTCAGAATGCATGTACACTTTTTGTTAATTTTTATTTACTTTGGTTTGCTTCAGAAAGTTAATATAATGACTTCAGAACTATGTACATACAAATTAAAGATAGGTTTTAAAAAAAAAAATAATAATAATAGAGGCTAATGACTCTTATTAAAACAAGATATTAGCAGTTTTTCATTATTTCATGGCATCTTGTGAAGCTCAAGTATGGGGTACGAAGCCCCACCCTTGAAAAGATAAAAATAAAGCTATATAAAAAGTGCATTATCATGTGATACATACATGTATGATTAACCAGAGGTTCTTGGGAGCTAGAACGAATAACCTTACCCTGGCTCTTTTTTTTTTGTTGTGGCGAGGGTACGAATTCAGTCACATTACTCGTAATGTAGCAGAGCGGGAGTGACTCACTCCTGGCACTATGATGTCCAAAAGAAGTTGCATATACAATCAGACGTGGTCGATCTTGATATCTTTCGACAGTGTCACCATTTTTTTATTCGTTTCGTGTTTAAAATCGATCATTATTGATACGTGATAATAGTTATTGCCCTTTTTAATAACCCGCTGTGCATTGTGTATTAATTGACATTCATGTCCCTTCTTAATTACATTTCCTACAGGAAAAACATTGAGAACCCCGAAACTGAATGGCGTGGTGCATCTTGGGTAATACAAATATAAATTACTGTATTCTTACTACAGAGTGTTGTTATAGTATGCAATTAGCAGGTTTATAATAAAATTTGGTCAAATTATCCATGTATGGAAAAATGATCGACATAGCATTTTCCACATGCATCTTCAAAGATGGAAAAAGAAATTTCTTAAATAAAGATCGTTTCCAGTTAGTTTCGCAATGTCTATACTTTAATAACGTAAAGAAGATGACTATTATGTCTGAATTTTGTATAAATAGACAGAAGTTAGAATTTTTTATATGCTACATTACGAGCAATAGGACTGAATTCTGCCGTTAATCCGACAAATCACAAAACTAACTTCGGATTATAACGGCAGTAAAATTCAGCCTACTTGGGAGCCTTTAATGCTCATTTGAATAATATCAAAACAGACAGGAGGCTCTGTGGCCGAATGGTGAGGTAGGTTGCCTACTATTGATCACGTGGTTTGTCAACACTGAGGTTGTGGGTTTGAGAATTAATGGGGGGGGGGGGGGGCAGGGTGTAGGTACTTTACTCCAATCTTAATTGACAAAGATTGCCAGTTGTCCTACTGAAGGTAGGATTACTCCCACTTCCTCCCCAAATAAAATAAAAACTTGAAGCCATGACAGAGCTGAAAACACCATTCAAACAAACAAACAAAATCTAAATGAACGTTTTGGGAGACAGGGAATTTCCAACAAATTTTGATTTAAGTGGTTAAGAATCAGCAATAAGAAATCAAATACAGTAGATAACCACCCAGGCATGATTCGTTCTAATAGGAAGCTGTTTGTGTGTCACATGGTAGGTGGATGCTGACAATCGGATTCAGTTCACTGAAGTCACCATGAATGATTCCTTGTGTGTCACATGGTAGGTGGATGCTGACAATCAGATTCAGTTCACTGAAGTCACCATGAATGATTCATGCCGAAAAATTAAGAATTTCAGTTTATTACTCATCAGCATTAGTTTTGTCAGCCATCCAATTATGGCTATTAATTTGCAAAAGGGAACACATTTTAATTAATTACAGCCATCTTGAAATAAGAAAAGGTCTGTAAGAAATATTCTTTAGTGGATTTTGCATCAATGTCAAGTTCAGTTCAATAAATTCTACACAAGAAAGCAATTGCTTTTGAAATGTGACCTTTATTTTATTAAAGTTACATAAAGATTATTAAAAGTACAAGACGGATAAGTATATAACCGTTGTTTACCTGCCAGACTGTCAAGCTGTTAAAAACACTTTCAGCTCAGATATTATGTAGTGATACAATCACACCTTTGACCGGATGATGCAGCAGTTTTCATGTTGATCTTGGAAATAAATAATTATCAGAAGTAACACATTTGACCTAAGGAAGCATGTGACAAATTAACCACACCTGAAAACTGTTGTCCAACCTGTACTGATAATTGTTTGAAGAAAGTGCCATTATTTATTTGTTATAGATTTATAAAGAATACATCAAGTTATTGATTTTTAGCTCACCTGACCCAAAGGGTCAGGTGAGCTATTGTTATCACTTTGCGTCCGTCGTCGTCGTCGGCGTCTGTAAACTTTTTACATTTTAATCTTCTTCTCTGAAACCACTTGGCCAATTGAAACCAAACTTGGCCATAATGTTCATTGGATGGACCTTTACAAAGTTTGTTTTTTTTTATTTTGATTGGTAAACCAATATGGCCGCCACCTCAAGACTTAGTTTAACATAGGACCCTATGGGAAAAAAGTTTAAAAAGGGCTTCTTCTCTGAAACCGTTTAACCAATCAAAACAAAACTTACTAGCAATATTGTTTGGATGGTCCTCTATAAAGTTTGTGTTTTAGATGGGAATTGGAAATTCAAAATGGCCGCCACCGCAGGACTTAGTTTAACATAGAACCCTATGGGAAAAAGTTTTAAAAGGCTTCTTCTCTGAAACCGGTTAATCAATGGAAACAAAAACTTACTAGCAATATTGTTTGGATGGTCCTCTATAAAGTTTGTGTTTTTTATGGCAATTGGAAATTCAAAATGGCTGCCACCGCAGGACTTAATTTAACATAGGACCCTATGGGAAAAAGTTTGAAAGGCTTCTTTTCTGAAACCGGCCAACCAATGGAAACAAAACTTACTAGCAATATTGTTTGGATGGTCCTCTATAAAGTTAATGTTTTTTATCCCAATCGGAAATTCAAAATGGCCGCCACCGCAGGACTTGGTTTAACATTCAACCCTATGAGAAAAAAGTTTAAAAGGGCTTCTTCTCTGAAACCGTTTAACCAATCAAAACAAAACTTACTAGCAATATTGTTTGGATGGTCCTCTATAAAGTTTATGTTTTTTATGGCAATTGGTAATTCAAAATGGCCGCTACCGCAGGACTTAGTTTAACATAGGACCCTATGGGAAAAAGTTTTTAAAGGCTTCTTCTCTGAAACCAGTTAATCAATCGAAACAAAAACTTACTAGCAATATTGTTTGGATGGTCCTCTATAAAGTTTATGTTTTTTATGGCAATTGGAAATTCAAAATGGCCCCTACCGCAGGACTTAGTTTAACATACGACCCTATGGGAAAAAGTTTTTAAAGGCTTCTTCTCTGAAACCGGTTAATCAATGGAAACAAAAACTTACTAGCAATATTGTTTGGATGGTCCTTTATAAAGTTTATGTTTTTTATGGCAATTGGAAATTCAAAATGGCCACCTCCGCCGCAGGACTTAGTTTAACAGAGGACCCTATGGGCAAATAAAAAAAATCTTCTCTATACAACTGGTTAACCAATGAAACAAAGCTTTCTAGTAATATTGTTTGGATGGTCCTATTTATTGTTTATTGAAAATTACAGGACTTACTTTAACATCAGGGAAATGCCATCTTCCTTGCCCATAAAATCAGGTGAGCGATACAGGCTCTTAAGAGCCTCTGGTTTATTACGGACTGGTCAGCTTGCATGGACACTTTTTGTTTAAAAAAAAAAATTGTATTTCTTCAGACAATAAATGGGTAAAAATAAGGCAGAACTACAATATAATGAATCAAAAATTTTTTTTTTCGAATATGGTTTATGACATGTTTAGCAATTTTTGTCTCGCCTGCGACGAAAGTCGCTGGAGGCGATACATATGTATGGGAATGCGGTGGCGGCGTAAACACTTGACATCTTGCTTCATATATTTGTAAGCACAAGCCCTAGGTCCATCAAATTTGGTACAGAGGTAGCTTATGATGAGTACTTGCCAGCCAGTCACCTGTCACCTGACCTTGACCTCAATTTCACGGTCCAGCGACTACGTTAAAGTTTTTGGGTTACGACAGTTCCTCTGTAACCACGCATGGTAGGATGACAATATTTGGTATATAGGTTGCTGATGACTAGTACATGACTGTCTGGTAGGTGTCACCTGACCTTGACCTCAATTTCACGGTCCAGCGACTACGTTGAAGTTTTTGGGTTACGACAGTTCCTCTGAAACCACGCATGTTAGGATGACAATATTTGGTATATAGGTTGCTGATGACTAGTGCATGACTGTCTGGTAGGTGTCACCTGACTTTGACCTCAATTTCACGCTCCAGCGACTACGTTTAAGTTTTTGGGTTACGCCAGTTTCTCGGTAACTATGCATGGTAGGATAACAATATTTGGTATATAGGTTGCTGATGAATAGTACATGACTGTCTGGTAGGTGCCACCTGACCTTGACCTCAATTTCACAGTCCAGCGACTACGTAAGTTTTTCGGTTACGGCTGTTCCCCTGTAACCACGCATGGTAGGATGACAATATTTGGTATATAGGTTGCTGATGAATAGTACAGGACTGTCTGGTAGGTGTCACTTGACCTTGACCTTAATTTCATGGTCCAGTGACTCAGTTAAAGTTTTTGTTTTAGGACAGTTTCTCTGTAACTATGCATGGTATGGTGACAATATTTGGTATACAGGCCGCTGCTGATATTTAATGCTATTTACGTAATGCTTATGGTGAAATTTATTTTCGTTACTGATGCGGAATGCAGGCGAGACGTTTTTCTGTGTCCACACTTGTTCATTATATCATGGCATCCCGTTTGTTTCTTGCCTGCAAAGGTGACACATTTGGTTTTTTGATGGCAGCATTAACACTCCACATTTTGCTTTATATATTTGCAAGTTAAGCCATGGGTCTGTCTATCAAATTTGGTTCAGTTGCTGGTAATGATGATTACTTGTCAGGCAGTCACCTGACCTTGATCTTAATTTCATGATCCATGTAACCATACATTTTAGGTAACAATATTTGGTACATAGAGATAGTGATAGGTACATGACAGTCTGGTATGTGACCTTGACTCCAATTTCACAGTCGAGTACTTGTGGTCAAGTTTTTGGATTGAGGCATGTCCTCATTTACCATGAATGGTAGAATGACAATATTTGTTATACAGGTTACCGATGAATATTTCATGACTGTCTGGTAGGTGTCATTTGACCTTGACCTTAATTTCACGGACAAGTGACCATGTTGGACAGAATTAAGATAAAAGGTGCATTGTCATGTGATAGGAACAACCAGTGGCTCTCGATAGTCTTTAACGCTCACTTAACTAATATCAGAAGACACTTATTAGGAGACATGAACATTCCAGCAAATTTGTTTTAAAATTGTTAAGCATCATAATAAAAAACCCCATTAACAATATTTTTCTATACAAATGCTAGAAGTGACGTATAGGTGGAACACCATAGGTGTAAATTGCAAATTGATTGCTTATATATTTATGTAAAACTTATTTATATAAATGTTTGTTTATGCAACATTAAAAACATGTTTTCCTGAACTAGTAAACACTTATCACGTCATCTTCACATCTTATGTTTATGCAAACAATATTTAAATACAGTGGATTCCTCTTAATTTCATGAATAATTTTATATATAAAATTATGCAATTAACAGAAATATGCAATGAAAAGAAAATTCAATTTTCAATATAAAATTACTTTAAATTATCTCATTAAAAGCTATGTTGATCAATTGAAACCATGCAGGTGCCCCTTTTCTAATACCTTAATACCTTAATTCTTGCAAAAAGAAGGTTGAAAAACAAGTTGCAAGACAAATTTATGACCTTGTTAGAGAAATGTTAAAATGTTTGAAGTCCATTTCTTAAAAATTTTAAGCAATTAACAGGAATATTTGGTTTCCTGTTGTTTTTTCTATGCAAGTAACAGAAATTTGAAATAGGGAGTATAGTTAATGGTTTGGGGTTTTGAAATTACATGAAATTAAGAAAAATGACAGAAATGTACAATTACAAGATATGCAATTAAGTGGAATCCACTGTCATCGGAAGAGTTGCAGGAAGCAGTATATATAACTTAGTCTTTGTAGTTTTAAACCTGTCATTCATTGCCTGGCATGGTTTAAAAAGGTTTTACCTGGTACAGGTTCAAATCTGTCAGCCATAAAATACTGATATGGAAGCTATTTATATACAACATATATATGTTGATCGATTGGGTGTTTGCTTTACGTCCAGCGAGCTGTATTTCAGCTATATTCAGGACGAGAACAAGTTTACAATCAATGGAAAAATGGTGGGATGGAACACAAGAAACACAATTTAAAGTGCCACAGGAAAAGTATGGAGTTTTGGGTAGGAGCATAGAATTTAGCCTTTTGTAGCGGCTACAATGAGCCTCTTTTTCAAAATCTACAAAAGGGGTCTTTATCCTGCAGGGAGCGTGGCACTCTCCAAACACGTTACCCATAACAGTCTGTGGTCAGGCTTTCCGTATTATAACCTGACCCAACCGGATGGTATCCCCTATCTGCCACACTGGGACATGCCGGGCTGCTCTATGGGTCAAGCACTAGGTTATATACTTATCCGTTTTGTACTTTTAATAATCTTTATGTAACTTTAATAAAATAAAGGTCACATTTCAAAAGAATTGCTTTCTTGTGTAGAATTTATTGAACTGAACTTGACATTGATGCAAAATCCACTAAAGAATATTTCTTACAGACCTTTTCTTATTTCAAGATGGCTGTAATTAATTAAAATGTGTTCCCTTTTGCAAATTAATAGCCATAATTGGATGACTGACTAAACTAATGTTGATGAGTAATAAACTGAAATTCTTATTTTTTCGGCAGGAATCATTCATGGTGACTTCAGTGAACTGAATCTGATTGTCAGCATCCACCTACCATGTGACACACAAGAAATCATTCATGGTGACTTCAGTGAAGTCAGCATCCACCTACCATGTGACACACAAACAGCTTCCTATTAGAACGAATCATGCCTGGGTGGTTCTCTACTATATTTGATTTCTTATTGCTGATTCTTAACCACTTAAATCAAAATTTGTTGGAAAGTCCCTGTCTCCCAAAACGTTCATTTTGATTTTGTTTGTTTATTTTATTTATTTATTTATTGGTTCAAACACAATTACAATAATTGGTTAAGACCTGTAGTACAATAATTATAATACATATGAATTATGTTTACAAATTACAAGTATACAAATGTTCAGAGTAAAATAGAAATTATACTAGAATACTTTATATTTTGGAAACTACATGGTAGAACTATTGTGTTTATACGTAATCAAAAGGCAAATAGTTTGTACACAGAAAACAGTCTTTGTTAAATAAGTGTATAATAAATCATACCCCAGATACACTTGAGTTTCTTATTTCAAATAGTTTTTGAAGAAATGAAGACAGTAAATTTAACACATTTTGGTTTTTTGTGTTCATTATTGATTTAAAGAAATTCTCTTCACGAAGGTTATCACTTTGTTTGTTTGTTTGAATGGTGTTTTCAGCAATTTTTCAGCTCTGTCATGGCTTCAAGTTTTTATTTGGGGAGGAAGTGGGAGTAATCCTACCTTCAGTAGGACAACTGGCAATCTTTGTCAATTAAGATTGGAGTAAAGTACCTACACCCTGCCCCCCCCCCCCATTAATTCTCAAACCCACAACCTCAGTGTTGACAAACCACGTGATCAATAGTAGGCAACCTACCTCACCATTCGGCCACAGAGCCTCCTGTCTGTTTTGATATTATTCAAATGAGCATTAAAGGCTCCAAAGTAGGCCGAATTTTACTGCCGTTATAATCCGAAGTTAGTTTTTTGATTTGTCGGATTAACGGTAGAATTCAGTCCTATTGCTCGTAATGTAGCATATAAAAAATTCTAACTTCTGCCTATTTATACAAAATTCAAACATTATATTCATCTTCTTTACGTTATGTCGATCATTTTTCCATATATGGATAATGTGACCTCATTTTATTATAAACCTGCTAATTGCATACTATAACAACACTCTGTAGTAAGAATACAGTAATTTATATTTGTATTACCCAAGATGCACCACGCCATTCAGTTTCGGGGTTCTCAATGTTTTTCCTGTAGGAAATGTAATTAAGAAGGGACATGAATGTCAATTAATACACAATGCACAGCGGGTTATTAAAAAGGGCAATAACTATTATCACGTATCAATAATGATCGATTTTAAACACGAAACGAATAAAAAAATGGTGACACTGTCGAAAGATATCAAGATCGACCACGTGTGATTGTATATGCAACTTCTTTTGGACATAAAAGTGCCAGGAGTGATTCACTCCCGCTCTGCTACATTACCAGTAATGTGACTGAATTCGTACCCTCGCCACAAAAAAAAAGAGCCAGGGTAAGGTTATTCGTTCTAGCTCCCAAGAACCTCTGGTTAATCATACATGTATCACATGATAATGCACCTTTTATATATCTTTATTTTTATCTTTTCAAGGGTGGGTCTTCGTACCCCATACTTGAGGGCTATTGGTACTTTGCGGAACGGAACGAAACGGAACGGAACAAGTAAAGGGGATCCTTAAAGGGGAATTGGTTTTTTTTCATACTTCACACTAATATTGCAGTTCCTTTGCAATATAAAAAAAGTAATGAGCAAAACCATCAATATGTTAGTGTTGACCGTGTGTTGACACGTCAATCTGAAAATTGAAAATATATTGCGGATAAAGTACTTTGCGAATCTAAAATATTTTTTTCCATATTAAAATTGTGTCAATTTTTATATATTTGCTGTATGTCAATGGTTAGTTTTTCAGTGTTAAATATTTTCATATGAAAATAGTAACGAAAAATTCTTGTTCCGTTTCGTTCCGTTAAATACCAATACCCGGGGGATATTGGTATTTAACGGAACGGAACGGAACAACACTTTTTTTCTTAAAAATATTTATATTTCATCAAAATTTTAAAAACTATAATAATAAAATTGCAATTAATGCTCATACCAGCTTTATTCTTTTATTGCTTGTGTAATTATAGATCCGTCATGACGTTTCGTAACAAGCTATAACAATGCGTATACTGAATGCATTTCGCTCCCATTCAGTGCATATATAAGCAGGTGAACGAATTAGTAGAAAACATGACAGATACAATTCAAAGGTAAAGAGCATATCGGCTAGCGATCTAGTCATCAGTTCGATCACAATGTCCGTCAGTTTTGAGTTGTCAAAGACTTTTAGTATCCAAATTCTGAGATTGAGCAGGCATCAAGGTGTGCAAAAAAAAATAGGGTGTTTGTTTATTAATACGTTCTATTTCCAAGGTGTCGAATCGATTGAAATATGTAAACATCATTTCTGAAAAAAAATCTTGTTCCGTTCCGTTCCGTTAAATACCAATACCCGGGGGATATTGATATCTAACGGAACGGAACGGAACAAAACTTTTTATCTTAAAAAATTTATATTTCATCAAAATTTTAAAATTTATAATAATAAAATTGCATTTCATGCTCATACCAGCTTTATTCTTTTATTGCTTCCGCAATGACCTTTCGTAACAAGCTATAACAATGCGTATACTGAATGCATTTCGCTCCCATTCAGTGCATATATAAGCAGGTGAACGAATTAGTAGAAAACATTACAGATACAATTCAAAGGTAAAGAGCATATCGGCTAGCGATTTAGTCATCACCACAATGTCTGCCTGTCTTGAGTTGTCAAAGACTTTGATTCTAAGATTGAGCAGACATCAAGGTGTGCAAAATAGGGTGTTTGTTTGTTATAACGTTCTATTTCCATGGTGTTGAATCGATTGAAATATGTAAACATCATTCTGAAAAAAAAATCTTTTTAAAAATTTTTCCTTGAAAATATAGAAATGAAATTTCAAAAAATTTCAATTAAGGTTTTAAGAAAAAATAAAGTAGACAATTAGTAGTCAAACAGGACTTTGGTTCCTGGTCCCCCAAATGCAATTTATCTGAATTCACTTTTTTCAGAGTTAGCATTTGTATAGTACGAGGTACGAGTTATAAATACGGCAGTGGGACCAGTCTAAATTATAGATCCGTCATGACCTTTCGTAACAAACAAGCTATAACAATGCGTATACTGAATGCATTTCGCTCCCTTTCAGTGCATATATAAGCAGGTGAACGAATTAGTAGAAAACATGACAGATACAATTCAGCTAATTAATTCTTTTTATTGCTTGTGTAATTATAGACCCGTCATGGTCTTATTCCAGAAGAACATGACGCTGCTGATGTTCGCGATCAAACAAAGGCAAAGGAGGATCCTCGAATTAATACATCGTTTAAGCAAACAATAGCTTTTCTATATCTTAAAATTAAAGTTTTCATTCCATGGGCCAAAGAAAAAAATCTGAAAAAATGCAATTATTGACTTGCAAAGATCCACAACCCCTCTAAGGGGTCATCTGACATCTTCCACCCTATGGGGAATTTTATAAAACTCAATGGGCTGAAAATTTAACATGCAATCAAGCAACAGCTTTCTATATCTACAATAGTTTTCATTCTATTGGCCACAACACGAAAAAACTCAATTTTATCCCTTAAAGAACCATAAACCATAACACCTGCTAAATCAATTAGTTTTTAAAGTGCTTAAGAAACGATCAAATAAATTTAAGTTAACATACAAACAATTAAATTAGTAATTGTTTGTATGTCAACTTAAATTTTTTAAGTAGTTTCTGCAATGAAAGTGCCAGTACTGGCGACCCCTGAAATGGCCATAAAATGTTAAGGAATGTAAGGGTAGGGACCAAAACAAGACATTTTTTTTGGGGGGGGGGGGGCAACTATGCATAACCCTAACAACACACATTTTTTAAAATTCAGTTCTCAGCTGTATCAGCGTTTTGTGACTATGACCAAATATTTTTTGCGGGGAATATAGCAGACGACATGCAATGCAGTTAAAACAGCAATTGATAATTTAACAAAGGCCTCATTTTACTGTAAGATATTTTTTTGGAAACCAATACTATACTCAGTCATGGAAAAAAGAAACTTTGTACACAAATTTCTTCTTCCCAGAAAATCGTAAAAATACAGCTATCGAGTTGAAATTTTCACTGAATGTTATCTACATGATGCAGATCTTTGGGTTAAAATCTGAAAAAAATCGAATTTCAGTTTCCCAGATTAAAAAAAAAACACTTGTTGACCCTAAATATGAAAATTCTAAATTTTTACCCCAAATTTAAGGTGGCAACTTTCAACCACTAAAAGGGGAAAAGCTTTTGTTGAAATACAGCTGAGAACTGAATTTTAAAAAATGTGTGTTGTTAGGGTTATGCATAGTTAGTTTAAACATATTTATTGTCAAAAACATATACAAAAGGATTGGGCACAAGTTATAACAACTTACAGGGCCTTTTCCATACAATAATAATACACATATTGATAAACAAGATGACAGCAATTACTATTAAATACACACATAATTAAGTTTAAACATATACTACAAAATGAAAAAATACAAAAGGGCAAAGGAAAAAAGAAAAAAGTAGGAAAGATGTTAATTGAAAAGTAGATTTGACATCGGGGCTCAGTGTGTTCCAACATCGTATAGTGGATGGAAAAAATGACCTAGAAAACGTTTCCAATCAACACCCTGGTCGTAATACTGAAAGCGGTTTCTAAGATTATATCCTATATCTACAGAGTACTCATTTAAGCAATCTTGAAGATATTCAGGAGTTTTCTGCCTATGTATTTTGTGCATTAAAGATAGTTTTCGCCGGTTTCTCTCAAGATTTCCCAACCAGTCTCAAAGAGAAGAGATTCAAACTAGCAAAACTCGGAAGACCGGTAATTATTCTTGCCGCTTCTAACTGAAGCCTATCTATCTTATTCGCGTCCTGTTCATTACAACCATCCCAAAGCTCACATGCATATTCTAACAGCGGTACTATGTAAGCAAAATATATTTTACTCAGATTTTGTCTACAGAGTATATATTTTAGCTTTCTCAAGACATTAATCTGTTTACTAGCATTGTTACAAATATTGCTAATGTGTGTTGACCACTTACAATCATATGAAAAGGTAACACCTGGGTGTTTATGAGTGCTTACATACTGGATAGGTTGATTATTAAATACCAGTTCAATAGGTGTATTGTCATGATTAAACTGAAAAACCATATACTCAGTCATTTGTGGGTTAAAATCAACCAACCATAAGTTAGCCCAGCGACTTAGAACTTCCAAGTTTAGGCGATGTTCTATGTCGATATGATTATTACAAGAACACATCACCGAACTATCATCAGCAAACAGTCTTACTAAACATTGTACATCATCCACTATATCATTAATATATAACCAAAAAAAGCAGAGGTCCTAAAACAGAGCCTTGCGGCACCCCAGCTTTAAGATAGCCAAGTTCTGATTCTGAGTTTTTAATAATAACTTTTTGTTGTCTCTTATGCAAATAGTTTTCAATCCATTTCAGTAGTTTCCCTTCAAGTCCATAAGACCTCAGCTTGGTTAAAAGACCTTCATGCCATATGCGATCCAACGCTTTAGATATATCACAAAAGACTATACATGTCGTGTTACTGGATTCCAATGCTAAACAGATTTTATGGTATATCTCAACTGGTGGACAGTCGAATGTCTGTAGTTGTATGCATAGTTGCCCCCCCTCCCCAAAAAAAAATGTCTTGTTTCCAACCCTTACATTCCTTAACATTTTATTGCCATTTCAGGGTTCGCCACTACTGGCACTAGTCTGCTATCCCGGGGCTACCAGAAAATCCACGAGGACTAGTAAAAACTAAACAGTGGTAGTCTGTCAGGACTAGTAATGTTGGTAGTTTTGAATCGCTTTCATTGCAGAAACTATTTAAAAAATTTAAGTTGACATACAAACAATTACTAATTTAATTGTTTGTATGTTAACTTAAATTTATTTGATAGTTTCTTAAGCACTTTAAAAACTAATTGAATTAGCAGGTGTTAGGGTTTATGGCTCTTTAAACATGTTAAAGGATAAAATTGAGTTTTTTCGTGTTGTGGCCAAAAGAATGAAAACTATTGTAGATATAAAAAGCTGTTGCTTGGTTAAATTTTCAGCCCATTGAGTTTTATAAAGTTCTCCATAGGGTGGAAGATGTCAGATGACCCCTTATAGGGGTTATGGATCTTTGCAAGTCAATAATTGCATTTTTTTTCAGATTTTTTTCTTTGGGCCATGGAATGAAAACTTTAATTTTAAGATATAGAAAAGCTATTGTTTGCTTAAACGATGTATTAATTCGAGGATCCTCCTTTGCCTTTGTTTGATCGCGAACATCAGCAGCGTCATGTTCTTCTGGAATAAGACCATGACGGCTCTATAATTACACAAGCAATAAAAAGAATTATTTAGCTGGCATGAACATTAATAGCAAATTTATTATAATTTTGATGAAATATATAAAAGTGTTGTTCCGGTCCGTTCCGTTAAATACCAATATCCCCCGGGTATTGGTAATTAACGGAACGGAACAAGATTTTATTTTCAGAAATTATGTTTACATATTTCAATCGATTCAAAACCATGGAAATCGAACGTTATAACAAATAAACGCCCTATTTTGCACACCTTGATGCCTGCTCAATCTCAGAATTTGGATACTAAAAGTCTATGACAACTCAAGACAGACGGACATTGTGATCGAACTGATGAATAAATCGCCAGCCGATATGCTCTTTACCTTTGAATTGTATCTGTCATGTTTTCTACTAATTCGTTCACCAGCTTATATATGCACTGAATAGGAGCGAAATGCATTCAGTATACGCATTGTTATAGCTTGTTATAATTACGAAAGGTCATGACGGATCTAAAATTACACAGGCAATAAAAGAATGAAGCTGGTATGAACATTAATTGCAATTTTATTATAATTTTTAAAATTTTCATGAAATATAAATATTTTTAAGAAAAAAGTTTAGTTCCGTTCCGTTCCGTTAAATACCAATATCCCCCGGGTATTGGTATTTAACGGAACGGAACGGAACAAGATTTTTTTTCTTCAGAAATGATGTTTACATATTTCAATCGATTCAACACCATGGAAATCGAACGTTATAACAAACAAACACCCTATTTTGCACACCTTGATGCCTGCTCAATCTCAGAATTTGGATACTAAAAGTCTATGACAACTCAAGACAGACGAACATTGTGATCGAACTGATGACTAAATCGCCAGCCGATATGCTCTTTACCTTTGAATTGTATCTGTCATGTTTTCTACTAATTCGTTCACCAGCTTATATATGCACTGAATAGGAGCGAAATGCATTCAGTATACGCATTGTTATAGCTAATTAAGAAAGGTCAACGCTGGTCTATAATTACACAAGCAATAAAACAATAAAAAGAATAAAGCTGATATGAGCATTAATTGCAATTTTATTATAATTTTTAAAATTTTGATGAAATATAAATATTTTAAAGAAAAAAGTGTTGTTCCGTTCCGTTCCGTTAAAATACCAATATCCCCCGGGTATTGGTATTTAACGGAACGGAACAAGAAATTTTCGTTAATATTTTCATATGAAAATATTTAACACTGAAAAACTAACCATTAACATACAGCAAATATATGAAAATTGACATAATTTTAATATGGAAAAAAATATTTTATATTCGCAAAGTACTTTATCCGCAATATATATTCAATTTTCAGATTGACGAGTCAACACACGGTCAACACTAACATATTGATGGTTTTGCACATTACTTTTTTTATATTGCAAAGGAACTGCAATATTACTGTGAAGTATAAAAAAATACAATTCCCCTTTAAGGATCCCCTTTACTTGTTCCGTTCCGTTTCGTTCCGTTCCGCAAAGTACCAATAGCCTACTTGAGACGGAACGCGGAACGGAAACGGAAAACGGAACGGAAAACGGAATAAGTGTTTTATGAGGCTTGTTTATGGCATATTGGAATATGGGATATTCACTTTATTCATGGTATACAGGATATTTGAGGCTAAACTTACTGGGATATGGGATATTTAAATCCATTTTATTTACAGGGATATTGGAAATTGGAAAACACTTTTTCGGATACGGGATATCCCCCCCCCCCCCCCAAAAAAAAAAAAAAAAAAAAAACCAAACCCCTTTTATGGATCTGCTATTGGTCAGAACTTATCAACATCATGTTTAATATAAACATTTAACGTAGGTATAATAAAATAGACGGCTAAATGCACATTTCCTTGTTTCCATCAAAACGGCAAATCTTGATTTTTAAATAATAAAATGTTTTCAGCGTATTGTAAATTGCAGTGCAAATAAGATATAGCTGTAATGTTTTCTCGGACTTCATTTTTGCAGATATAATTAGCTCGATCCGTTACGTCTTTTTGCATATTTACATTAAGTGCAACCCTTAGCTGCATTCAAAAATAGGCTTTCATTATTTGTGATCATTTTCAAAAGCCTGATTAAAGAAAATTTGAAAACATGTACTGCTTCTTTGTATTTTCATTTTGATAACTAATAAGTGACTAAAAATAGATGCCTTCAAAATGAAGTAGAGAAAAAACTGAAGAAGGGTTGACAAACCGAATGACTAAGAATTGAAAAGAAAGCTCAGAAGAATTGGAAAATTATGAAGACAGCTGAAAACTTGGGTTCAGTTTTCATAGACATTTATAAAAACGCAAATAATTTTACATTTCGGTAGGCGTAGACATAAGGTGCATTTGATGGACCAGAGTCAACAAAAAAAAAGAAGACAATTTATCTCCAAATTTATGACATTGTCACAAAATGTAACATTACTTTTAGTAGGTGCCCCTGCAAATATCAATATGAATATACAATAGACTACGAAAAGGAGTTTAAACGTAAAAAAAGAAGATTTTTGGTAGTGTTAGATATTAATATATAGCGTTATTAAGATATTCTTAATTCCTATTGGCCTTTATAGGGCATAACAAACATGTATATGACACTCAATTGCACACAACATTACAATGCAAAACAAATACTGTATTTTATCGGGGTTTCGGTTTCGTTTAAACAAAGCACCACTAAAACCAGGCCCTTAATCGATAGAAACTATATGATTTTGAGGATTTCTTTTTCAAAGAAAATTAATTTCAAATTAAACAGATACAATTTTTATAGTAAAAATAAATTGTTCATGTTCATGGCTTCTTTTGCAATCGCCCATACATAACCCATATATTGTCGCTAGGTGTAAAACACCACACCCACTCACTCCTTTTCAAGAAAAAAAACCCAGTTGAATAAAAAAAGTTTTCATTTGCTTTTGAATAAAAAACATGCCTAAACAGTGGTGGATCTAAAAGAAGATGTTGTTCGTGGAAAGGAATCCCTTTTCCTGATTCAATTTGAAATTTTCGTACAGATTTTCCGCAATAAATGAATTTGCTTTCACCCCCTCAACTTTTTTCCGAAATTCTAACCCCCTTACAATCTCGCGTCATCCCATTTTTAGGTGCGTCGACAAGGGCGTTAAAACACTCACACACACAACTCTCTATTTATTGATCGATTTAATTATTTAATTTCATAATAGGGGGCGGGATTAAACAATAAAGTTTGGAAGAAACCCTTGGCCCAGAGGCGGAGCTTGCTTTAAAATGATACCCCAAAACCCCAGTTCGACCTATGGCATCGCAGGCAATAAGGAAGATAATTATTCTTTAAAAGATTTAAAGACTCAGATGGTGTTAATCAAGTACGATTTTAACCTAGTCGGTAACGTTTGTTCCTGATAATCCTTTCAGCAAAAATCGTTCAGTAAAATTAAGATTTATGACATGTCAGATTAACTTTTGGTATATAAACTTATATATCGGACATCGGTATTAATTTCACTCAGCCTTGAAGATGTGGTAAGACAAGTTCAAAGAGTTTGTAAGGTATAACATACATGATAGTATTTTACAGAATATATGTATAAATTTTGTATAAAATATCCCTTCCAAAGAAATACACCTTTAGGAATTGAACTCTCTAAACTACATATAATTCAAATTGTGTGTTGCAACAAGCATTAAGTGGTCACCTATCTATTGCACCTCAGTTCACTCTCCATTTGCTCCAGTTGAGTTGCGGATTGCAATTATTCTTTAATTTTTTTGTGCGTTTCTTTGTATGCCCGTTGTCTTGACTCCATTGCTTTGTTCAATGTCAGTGATCAATAACAATTGATATGAGAGAAAACAGTTAACGTATGATGTGATGCATTTATGTACTAGTTGCTTAACCTGTCCCATGCATGGCTGTATCATTCTGCCCAAAAGTTAATTTTATGCTGTGCTATCAATCGGTTACAGTAAGTACTGGTATATTCATACATACATGTACATTATTTCATTCTAAGACCAATTGTACACGTTGTACAAGTTCCTATCCTTAAACTTTATCTGTATGTCTGTCTGTCCGCTCTTCCTTCTTACCGTCCGTTCGCCAGTCCGTCCAAAAATTTTTGTGAACGCTTTAACTTGAAAACTATAAAGGTTACCAATGATTTGAAGTTTTAGATAATGATTTGTAAAATTATGCCAATTTATCAAATGATTTAAAATCTGCAAAAAAGAAGCAAACATAAACAAACAAACGAACGAACAAAACAAACTAAAAAACAACAAAAACAATTAAAATCATTACTATCCTTCGTCAGAGGGGCAATGCATTATCGCTGCTTAAATGGGGAGTATAGAAATTGGTTTCCGGGTCGTAACTTGTGATATCGGGATCAATACATTTAAGTCAAAGTTCAAAACAACAACGAAACATGCCCCGGTTGAATTTGCATCAAATGAAAATACAATATTTATTTTAATAATTTATATGATTACTAACTTACTATGCTTTCCAGTCATGAACAAGTCATACGTTTACGCATGCATAAACATGGCACCAAACTTGTTTGGTGATGTTACCTGGCGGTTTTATTGAAGTGACAATTAATATCACATACCTATATAAAAATATTAGTCATGTTTATTAGGTCGAAATATCTTTTTATTCATTTTTCCGTTTTCAGTTCCGTTTTCCGTTTCCGTTCCGCATTCCGTTTCCGCGTTTTAGTAACACCCACTTGAGAGGGTGGACAGGGTAGTGGGAGACAGGGAGAGAGGGGGAGGGAGAAAGGAGTAGAGGGGAGGGAGAAAGGAGATGAGGGGAGGGAGAAAGGAGGTGAGGGGAGGGAGAAAGGAGAAAGGGGGGAGAAAGGAAAAAATAAAAAAAAAGAGGGAGGCAGTACTTTTACAAATATGTTCTTTAATTCGTAACTGAAAATCATTTAATAAGTGCCAATTCATTGATGTAATTTAAAAAGACTAAAATTATTTTAATAAAACTCCAGTAAAGAGATAAATTGCATCCAAATAATCAGAATTTTTACTATGCTAGTATGCAGTAAGGTTTTCCTAAAGCGTATGTCTGTCCCTTTTCTATATTGTGATCACTTATTGGCTAGGTGTCTGTAATCTGTTATCTGTCCGTTATTAACTTTATAAACAATCTTCTCCTCTGACACCACTTAGAGTACCTAGTTTTAGCTTTGCATCCATGAGTTTGATCCATGTATGTAAAACAAATATTAATCAAAGCGCACTTTGCACTGGTAGTATTTTATTGCATGTAGTACATAATACTGGTAGATTTTAAAACAAATGAAGTTTTGTTAATTCTTTTACATTGAAAATTGTAACAATTTCAATAAGACGTAGCGCACGTTATTGGGGCCTCTAAACGTTGCGTCATTTGAGCTTTTTTGACGTAAAAAAAAATAATACTAGACATGGTTGAATGTATAGCGCTTTCACAATACATGAAAACAAATTGAAAGGGGGCAAAATTTGAAATTAAGAAAAAGGCATTCTTGAAAAAGTGTTTTTTTTTCAATTTAACAGTTTTATACAAATAAAAAACATTAAAATACGGCATCTTTTATAGGTATATCCCGTTCTTCACAGTAATTCAGAGTAATGATTACGTCACTATACTAGTACTAATTTTTGGGTACCTAACACTAATGGCAAATTTCAGGAAAACAAGGAAGTAAAAGCTCTGAATGTCCAAATGGCCTGGTCTTGCTTTTCTTGTTACAATTTACAACACGATTTATGGTGGAAATCTTGGTTAAATATTTTTAGTTCCTAATTATTCAAGTATATTGGTTACCCAAAAGACGGATATAGTTCGTTTTGATCCACAACTAAAAATACTTTCGTCATCCATTAAAGGTTTCCGAACCAAAAAATATTTACTAGTATCGGAAACTAAAAAAGACCCAACAACCTGCGGTAAGTCTTAGTCATTCATAATAAATTATTTCTACACATGGAAAGCCTGTAATGCTCACATTACTCATTACAAAAACTTGAGTTTAATCGACATGAACATGACACAAAATTTGTGGCCATCTTGAATTTAGGATCTGCGCCAAAATCTTAAAATTTATACAAGATTCATTTTAATTTCCGCCAATCAGAACATCAATGGCTCTAGTAGCCACAATGCATTTTACAATGGCAGAAAATTACCCTTATATTAGTTCTGCATAATTTGATTTAAATAAGTGAAATAGTTTCTGAAACCAGCTATTTTTTTAGTGCCTCTGGAGTTCTATGTTCCAGTGTTGTGGCCATCTTGGTTTTAGGATCAGTACCAAAGATTCACGAATTATAGAAAAGATATACAGTACACTGGTTTATGTATCTGAGAGCGGCCCTAATCTGAACTATTTTTCACAAGCGCAAGTTGAAGAACATGGGTCAACACATGTTTTGGCCAATATCTCACAATGTTATATAGCTACAGAAAAAAAACCTGTTACATTAAATGATCAGCACATTCAATCTTTTTTAATTTCAGAAGTTGATTAACTGCCTGTAGGAGTTATGGACATTAAGTTACGATTTTTTTTATAGAAAATTGTCAGTTTTGACAGTATAACTTTAAAAATCAAACAGCAGATTGATATAGTAAATTGCAAAAATGATCAGCCAGACAATGCAAATCACTATGTTGGTCTAAATTGTCTGACAAATTCTTAAAGGAGTTTTTGCCCTTTAATAATGACTAGAGTGAAACTGTAAATTGCACGACAATGCCTTTAAAAACGCATTTGGTCCAAAATTGTCAGACGAATCCTTACAGGTCTTTTTGCCCTTTAATAACAATTTTGTTAATAAAATATAAGTATTTGCCTTATAAATTTAGAGCTAGAGTAAAACTGTCAATTGCAAAAATAAACAGAAGGACATGGCCTACAAACAATTTAATTGTCAAAAAATTGTCCAGTTACTCATAACAGTATTATATGTAATTTACTCATAATTTTTCTTGAAATTTTCAGTGTTTGCTTTGTAACTTAAAACTTATAAATTTCTCAATGAATTATCCTCATACTTACCATTCAGTTTTTATAAAGGAATACATAATTAAACAATTCAACAGTTAAAAAAATCGCAAAGTTCCCAAGTCTGAAAATAAGGAAAAAAATCCTCGAACAATAATAACAGGTGTACAACTTCAATACATTTTCAATCTTTCTGTGAAATTTAGAGTTTTAGACTGAAACTGTAGGAGTTAATTACACAATTTATTTACTGTCTTCTGTAAATCTGCTAAAAAATGACCAAGTTCCAAGGTCTGGAAAATTTGGAACATGCTGGAACACTTCCATAATAGCAGGTGCAACAAATTCAATTGACGTGCAATCGTTATGTGAAGTTTCAGAGATCTCGGTTGAAAACTGTAGGAGGAGTTGATAAAAATAGATGCCCCATTTCCACTGCCCGCCTTACTAAACCATACTGTAGCCCAAAATCAGAGTGATACTCTAAACTGCAAAAATGATCTGTAAGGCAAGGGCCACTCTAATTAAAATTAAATCTTTCACTTGCTCCCCCTTTTGTTATTGGTCGCTGCGTTTATCTTTCACTGCCCTCCCCTTTTTGCTATGGTCGCTGCGTGTTACTACGCAGCTACCAATAACAAAAAGGGGGAGCAAGTGAAAGATTTAACTTTAATTAGATTGGACAAGGGCTACAAATAACTCGTTTGGTCCAAGATTGTCAAATGACTTCTTTTTTTGGAGTTATTTCCCTTGAATGACAATTTATGAAATATTAGTTTTCTCCTTTTAAATTAAAAAAAACTATAGCAGCAAAAGTAAAACTGTAAATAGCACAAATAATCAGGCAATTTATGTTACAGCAGCAAATAATCCCTTTTTCACTACATTTATAAGCACCATTTTTTCAGTTTAAATTCCCTTTTAAGTCGACAAGAACTTCGAGAATTTTTATGTTGCTGTGGTAGTTAAGAAACAACTCAAAAGTATGAGAATTGATTTGAGTTTTGTTTTGAGAAATCTAGACCTAATCATGAATTAATTTTTAACTAATCAAAATTTTACTCTAAATGTAAACCTATTAAATCCTCTCTGTAAATTAAGTGTAGAATAATGCTAATCTTACATGATAGTGAACACAGTTTTCTAAAAGTAAAATACAAGATTGTCCTATTGTTAAAGAATTTCTTTTGTGTTTCTTTTTCAAACTACAACGAGACAGTTAACAAGAGACCATAAAAACAACGATGAATTGAAGTTATGAATACACTATATTATTTTCTGAACATTTAGGTATGTGTGGACTACGGTGTTGGTGTACTAGAAATGTAAGTGGATTATAAATCTATGTGGAAAATAAGTCTGTATGGACCATAGGTCTGTGTGGAGTATAGGTTGTATGGATTATAGGTTGTATGGACTAGAGATCTGTGTGGACTACAAGTTTGGGTGGACTATGGGTCTATGTGACTACAGGTCTGGCTGTATGATTGCTATTAGGTTTCAGTGTCATGATTTCATAAATATACCGGTCACAGTTTATGATCCTCATATTTTTTACCAAAGGGTACGATACACCAATTAAATTCATTTGATAATGTGTCATGAGTCATGCTTTGTTTGTTAAAGTCGTTTATATGCTTCATATCCCAAATTTATATCAGTTTTGAGTCAAAATTTAGTGATCTTTTCTATTGCTATAGGGTTTTAAAGAGGGAGAAGTGTTAAGAGGGGAGGGAGAAAGGAGGCGAGGGGAGGGAGAAAGGAGTAGAGGGGAGGGAGAAAGGAGCTGAGGGGAGGGAGAAAGTAGCTGAGGGGAGGGAGAAAGGAGCTGTGGGGAGGGAGAAAGGAGAAAGGTACCCCCCTGTCCACCCCCTCCTACTTGAGCTCACAAGATGCCATGAAATAATGAAAAATTGCTAATATCTTGTTTTAATAAGGGTCATTAGCCTCTATTATTATTTTTTATAAAAAAAAACTATCTTTAATTTGTATGTACATAGTTCTGAAGTCATTATATTAACTTTCTGAAGCAAACCAAAGTAAATAAAAATTAACAAAAAGTGTATACATGCATTCTGATCTAAGGAGATAGACAGAGGCTATGATGGTAGTAAAAAATCAATAACTTGATCTATTCTTTATAAATCTATAACAAATAAATAATGGCACTTTCTTCAAACAATCATCAGTACAGGTTGGACAACAGTTTTCAGGTGTGGTTAATTTGTCACATGCTTTCCTTAGGTCAAACGTGTTACTTCTGATAATTATTTATTTCCAAGATCAACATGAAAACTGTTGAACGACTTCTCTCTCTTGTCAATTGTTCTTGATGTAACTTAGTAACTAAAATAAACAACAGATTTTTCATCATTATGACACAAAAAACTTAGTTTTTTTAAAACCAACATATACTTTACGCTTTTACTTTTAGTTTTATGTGTAACCTAAATATCAGTGAGATGGTTTCCATCTCTATGTGCCCTGCTGATATTGATGTCAATGTTCAAGGTCATCAACCATGGTATGCGACACATCACCTTGATATTATCTACCTACATACCCAATATAAAAAGCCTACCTCAAAGAAAAAAAGTTATAGCATAGACATTGGCTTTGGACCAATGTACAGATGGACAGACAGTATGTTCATTATTGGGTGTCCACCACTAAGTGGTAGGGCCCAAATAACTAATGCAAAGGTTACAAGTCACTTGTTTTTCTTTTAAACAGCTCATTGTTTATATAGTATAACATGTTTATGTGTACACAGTCTATATGTAGTAACTTGGACTAACTTTGGATCTCAAATCTCAATAAACATGTATGTGACAATGAATGCATGTTTGCTCCAATACAATAATAGGTTCTGGAATTATCTTTAAAAGTTTGGTTCTAATGTCATATAGACCCACAGAGCAGCCCAGAGCGTCCCCGGGTGGCGGATAGGGGAGACCCTCTCGTTTGGGGGTTGTCAGGTCATAATACGGAAAGCCTGACCGCGGACCGTAATGGGTAACGTGTTTGGAGAGTGCCACGCTCCTTGCACGATAAAGACCCCTTTTGTAGATTTCGAAAAAGAGTAGGCTCATTGTAGCCGCTACAAAAGGCTTAATTTTCGCCCCTACCCAAAACGCCATACTTTTCCAGAGGCAGTCAAAATTGTATTCCCTGTAACCCATCCCACCCCCATTTTTCCGTTTATTTATTGTTTGTTACTTGTTCCCGTCCTGCTGAAATACTGCTCCCTGGACGTTAAGCAGACATCCAATCAATCAATCAATCAATCAATCTAATGTCATATAAACTTCTATAATTAGGATTTAAGAAATAGATTATTGAGAGCGGACTGTATGCGAATTAGAACATGATCAGACCTTATATTTGTCAATATTTTATACAGAGCAAAATTTGTCATTAATTTAAACTGAGAAATAGCGAGTTATAAAATGAGGACAAATATAGGTCTAATTCGCACAGAGCCCAATTGCAATAATGTATTTCAATTCTAATATGTCTAACAATTGTTTTAAAATTTCGAAGCGGCTCTAAGAGGACGCTTTCAATGGTTATACTGTTTTTTGAAACTAATAAGATATATCCCAAAACAGTAAATTAAAGCAAATAAAATTGAAATAAACATATATTCTCATCATTTTATTGAATATACGTACCTTTTAAACAAAAAATGTTGAGAAATCTTAACGAAATTGCATTGTTCCAGTTTGAAATTTTCAGTTGAGCGTAATATGACGTCGGATTTCTAATTGTGACATCATATTATTTCAAATTTAAAAAAATTATGTATCGGGAGTAGTTTAAATCATATAAATCTCAGAATTCAGACTAAAAAAACTGCATTATTAACAATAACGATAATTATGGATAACACATAACAAACTGCATTTTTAAGTCAGTTTTTACATTTACACAAAACATACAGCTTACAGATGTGCGAACTAAACTTATTGGAATTTTGACACGGCTTTGTTTACATAGCTGAAGCAGGATGTCATATTAAAACTGGAAACTATTTCTGACCATTTTTAGTCATGTATGACCTTGACCTTAGACAAAGTAAACTATATTCAATAAGGAAATCCTCTTATGTGTGATTATATATCCAAGTAAGGTTGCAGTCTCGTTTTAACTATTTTACTTACCATTTGGAAGACCAAGGTGGCAGACAGATGGGTCAAAAAATGTATAATCTGTCGTAAGTGGCACAGAGTGTTTTATATTTATCCTTTAATGCTTTAAAATACAATGCTGCTATGGCATTATTTGAAACCAAAAGAGGACACGAGTTGTAATTGATGCATGAAAGGTCTTTTACAAGTTTTCTAATTTTTTGCCACAGAAATCACTTATTGTGTCTTCCTCCTTCCTGGGAAGACATTGTTCCTGTGCTGTATTTTTGACCACAAACAGCCCATTAGAAATTACTTATTGTGTCTTCCCCCTTCCTGGGAAGACATTGTTCCTGTGCTGTATTTATGACCAAAAACGGCCCATTAGAAATTACTTTTTGTGTCTTCCCCCTTCCTGGGGAGACATTGTTCCTGTGCTGTATATATGACCACAAACAGTCCATTAGAAATTACTTTTTGTGTCTTCCCCCTTCCCGGGAGACATTGTTCCTGTGCTGTATATATGGCGTTCACTGAGAACAAGACACTCCTACATATAAAATGGGAACCTGCGTGGAGGCATACATGTTAATATGTTAAAAACAACCTTTAATTTTGATTGGTTCAACCGAATCAACAAACCTAATTTACTGTAACTCTACGTAATAGTAGATAGCTTACAACAAAGGCTTCTTTTTTTAATACTGATTGCAAAATATGGCTGCCTTAAGGATTTAATATATGCTCAAATTATTATAAACCTTCGATTAAGAATATACATGGTCAAATTACGTTATTTTGTAAGAATATGCATAAAATTGTTTCATTCTTTTAAAATTGCAATCATGAACACTTTTTGTTTTTTAGGACATCTATTTAGCCGTTGCAACATACAGGCTCTACAGCCTATACTGGTAGTTACAGGCTATACTGGTAGTTACAGGCTCTACAGCCTATACTGGAAGTTACAGGCTCTACAGTCTATATTGGTAGTTACCGGGTCTACAGCCTATACTGGTAGATACAGGCTCTACAGCCTATACTGGAAGTTACAGGCTCTACAGTCTATATTGGTAGTTACCGGGTCTACAGCCTATACTGGTAGATACAGGCTCTACAGCCTATACTGGTAGATACAGGCTCTACAGCCTATACTGGTAGTTAACGGCTCTACAGCCTATACTGGTAGATACAGGCTCCAGCCTATACTGGTAGTTACAGGCTCTACGGCCTATACTGGTAGTTACAGGCTATACGGCCTATACTGTTAGTTACGGGCCCTACAGCCTATACTGGTAATAACAGGCTCTACAACCTATACTGGTAATTACAGGCTCTGCAGTCTATACTGGTAGTTACAGGCTCTATAGCCTGTACTGGTAGATACAGGCTCTACAGCCTATACTGGTAGTTACAGGCTCTACAGCCTATACTGGTAGATACAGGCTCTACAGCCTAAACTGGTAGATACAGGCTCTACAGCCTATACTGGTAGTTACAGGCTCTACAGCCTATACTGGTAGTTACAGGCTCTACAACCTATACTGGTAGTTACAGGCTCTACAGCCTATACTGGTAGATACAGGCTCTACAGCCTATACTGGTAGATACAGGCTCTACAGCCTTTACTGGTAGTTACAGGCTCTACAGCCTATACTGGTAGAAACAGGCTCTACAGCCTATACTATTAGTTACAGGCTCTACAGCCTATACTGGTAGTAACAGGCATTACAGCCTATACTGATAGATACAGGCTCTACAACCTATACTGGTAGATACAGGCTCTACAGCCTATACTGGTAGTTACAGGCTCTACAGCCTATACTGGTAGTTACAGGCTCTACAGCCTATACTGGTAGATACAGGCTCTACAGCCTCTACTGGTAGTTACAGGCTCGACAGCCTATACTGGTAGAAACAGGCTCTACAGCCTATACTATTAGTTACAGCCTATACTGGTAGTTACAGGCATTACAGCCTATACTGATAGATACAGGCTCTACAGCCTATACTGGTAGATACAGCCTCTACAGCCTATACTGGTAGATACAGGCTCTACAGCCTATACTGGTAGATACAGGCTCTACAGCCTCTACTGGTAGATACAGGCTCTACAGCCTATACTGGTAGATACAGGCTCTACAGCCTATACTGGTAGATACAGGCTCTACAGCCTATACTGGTAGTTACAGGCTCTACAGCCTATACTGGTAGTTACAGGCTCTACAGCCTATACTGGTAGATACAGGCTCTACAGCCTCTACTGGTAGTTACAGGCTCGACAGCCTATACTGGTAGATACAGGCTCTACAGCCTATACTGGTAGATACTGGCTCTACAGTCTATACTGGTAGTTAACGGCTCTACAACCTATACTGGTAGTTAAGGCTCTACAGCCTATACTGGTAGTTACAGGCTCTACAGTCTATACTGGTAGTTACAGGCTCTACAGCCTATACTGGTAGTTACAGGCTCTACAGTCTATACTGGTAGTTACAGGCTCTACAGCCTATACTGGTAGTTACAGGCTCTACAGTCTATACTGGTAGTTACAGGCTCTATAGCCTATACTGGTAGATACAGGCTCTACAGCCTATACTGGTAGTTACAGGCTCTACAGCCTATACTGGTAGTTACAGGCTCTACAGCCTATACTGGCAGTTACAGGCTCTACAGTCTATATTGGTAGTTAACGGCTCTACAGCCTATATTGGTATTTACAGCCTATACAGCCTATACTGGTAGTTACAGGCTTTACAGTCTATACTGGTAGTTACAGGCTCTATAGCCTATACTGGTAGATACAGGCTCTACAGCCTATACTGGTAGTTACAGGCTCTACAGCCTATACTGGTAGTTACAGGCTCTACAGCCTATACTGGCAGTTACAGGCTCTACAGTCTATACTGGTAGTTAACGGCTCTACAACCTATACTGGTAGTTAAGGCTCTACAGTCTATATTGGTAGTTACAGGCTCTAGAGCCTATACTGGTAGTTACAGGCTATATAGACTATACTGGTAGTTACAGGCTCTACAGTCTATACTGGTAGTTACAGGCTCTACAGTCTATACTGGTAGTTACAGGCTCTACAGTCTATACTGGTAGATACAGGCTCTACAGCCTATACTGGTAGTTACAGGCTCTACAGCCTATACTGGTAGTTACAGGCTCTACAGTCTATACTGGTAGTTAACGGCTCTACAGCCCATACTGGTAGTTACAGGCTATACAGCCTATACTGGATAAGATCAAGAGGACCTACAACTTCATGAACAACAAATTAATTGTGTATACACTTGTATTTAATCATGTTGTGTAAACAATATAAGTACAAGTTATATGCCAGGACTATTCCAACTGTTGCCATGACTGGATAAAGTGACAGATTGTTTACTAAATTTTCATGACCAAGACATTGAATATTTTGTTACTGTTAACATTTTGAATGCTGATATATATATCCTTATTCAATTGGGGAAATTACTTATTTATGACTGGATAAATTAATCATTATGGTTCCATTCATGTCTTAATTGCTTACTGTGCCTTTTATCTCAGATGTTTATTGCTTACATGTGACATGTTTAGGACTCAAATTGAGTAATCTGCATTTGAATATTAAGGTGCTAAAAAATAACATTGTAGCTTATTGAACTTAGTATGATGATATAATTAACGCTTGAAATCCGTTCTGCTTAGGAATTCGCTGGGTGAATGTGGGTCTTACTTGATCAGGAAGTTTTTTGGAAAATTAAATATTTTATTATTTTCTAAATTAAACATCAGAACGTTTGACATTAATAGATTGATTAATTGGATGTTTGCTTTATGTACAGCAAGCAGTATTTCAACTATATTCAGGCATCAATAGATTATACAAAGTGTACTTATTTTTGGGGCAGTTATTTGGATATTATTTAAAAGTCTTACCCAAATCACAATACTGTGGTTTCATTTTTATTTGTTGTTATCAATTTTCATGGACTGAGGAAAAAATCCATTTCTTTGGATACATAAATTTGTGGATTGCCAGATAAATGTACACTAAGTGTTAAAATCTCTATTTTTGGTGAAATTCTTGTACATTTTTTAGTGGTTTAAACAAAGAATTATTATGGGAGTAAATCCAATTATTATCCAATTCCCTTTGCTTTGTTTTTAATTGTATGGTATGCGAGTGAAGCTTACCTGACGTGCAACGACAAAGTATGTACCTTAGGCCATTGATATACTTGTCATTAATGCGACTGTTGTTAATTAGAATGACTTGATGGTTTTTACAGTATAAACTAATTACCAAAAGACCATTGAAAAAAACACCATTAAAATACTGTTAATATTTAACTGCTAGTTATTTATTTTAAACTCGAACACTTTGAATCATAACAGGAAGTAATTTTCAAGATACTTATGATCCTTTTACAGATTTTGTAGAGGACAAAAAACTTGTTTGAATTAACATCATTATGTCTTTAATGATGAATTTACTTTAAAGTAAGGCCACACCAAATAAATTTCTTGTTCTACGGACCCAACCGCACATATTTTATCGAAATCGAGAAAATAATATTTAAAAAAAATTTCCGCTCCCCGCTCCAGGAAAGTCATCCGGAATTTTTTTTATTTTACTCTTTGAAATTGTAATCTTGTGAACGCTTAATGTAACTGCCGTTTTATTGCATCACAAACAAAAATATTGATGTATTTTGAAAAAAAGTAAGAAACAATCATACCGTTTTAGTAGTGTGATATTTGTCATAAAGGAAGGCATGGTTGTCCAAAACATGGCGATGTATTTCAGTGGTGATGCGTTGGCACAGCTTTTCAAACATGTGTCAAAATCAAACACTTCAACCTTAGCGCCTACATAATAAACGTAAAACGAGGTTACAGGAACATTTAAATATAAAAAATGTGAAATAATTAAAAGTTCATGAGTAATATTTGTAGTTATAGTAGATAGGATGCTAGAGCAGATTGCATATATATTAAATTAGAGTTTCTAAAAGTTTTCTGAATTCCCAAGTGCCCTGTGTTAACCATGTATCACAATGTTGGCAATCTTGAATTTTAGATATTGATTAAACACATCAACTATCTATAACACCATTTATTCAAACAAAATTCACTTTTATTAAATTTTAGCTACGTTTTTCAAATTTTAGCCAATCAGAAATTATTATTGGCACTGGCAGCCATGTTGAATTTCTGACTGAACTCATAAGCACAAATTTAATGAAGACCACCTAACAACCACTCTTGTTAAATTGGTTTCATGATAGATGGTTTATAGGTTTGATGTTTATAGATTTATAGTTATTCAAATACCTGCTACAAAGAAAAGGTTAAACTCCACTCAAGTACACTGTCTAGTAAAAGCTGATTGTTTTTTGTTTGAATGGTGTTTAATGCCACTTCAAGCAATTTTAAGCTATATCATGGCATCCAGTTTTCATCTGGGATGAAGCCATAGGACCTAGAGAAAAATCCTTTGGTAGGAAAACTTCCTTGTCATTTTAGATTGGATTCGAGCACAACCTGCACAAATTAAGACTCAAACCGGCCTCAGGCATGTGATAAATAGTAAACTAGTAGAATAGCAGACCCTAGTGAAAAATGAATTAAAAATCTTTCTTTAATATTCCTAAAACAATTTTCATTATGAATTCCAGTAATCTAATAAACACTTATTGTATATATTAGTCAATTTATTGCCTGCAGCTTATCTTGATTATGCATGTTTTTGTTAATTCTATTGCTATTCAGTTCTTCTAAAAGTTTTGACATTTGTGACACAAAAATGGATGAAGAACTATGGTATTTTGTTATCAGTGCAGATGCTTCTTTGGAACCCATCCTACAGTATTCATTATTAGGTTGTCTATGAAACTCATATTCCCCAATCACATGGTACTGACAAAGTCCTGCCATTATTGCATCAAACAACATGTCCAACTCGTACCTGTTTAAATTTCTGTTTTTGCAATAACCAGAAAGAAAACTGATGCCAATGGAGTAACAGTCAGGTGGATTAATAGACACCATAAAATCACGAATTACTTGAGCTACTTCAAAAATGTAGCAAGAAACACACAAATCGAAGAAGTCTATAATTCCAAATAAGTCATTAATTGTCCCTGTTTTGTTAACCAAAGGCCTAAGGTGATTATCTTGGCAGACGACAATCAGATTCAGGTCACTCAAGTCTCCATGTATGATTCCTGCAAAAAATAAAGAACTGGTCGTCAGCATCAGTGTTAAGATGTTTTGATGTAATTCATCAAATGGTGGCTATTTCATTAATTTGTAAATTACGAAACAATTTTATTGATGGTAGCCATCTTGAAATGAGAAAATGTGTATAAGAAATGTTTATGCCAAGAGTTACATAGATTCTACACAGGAAAGCAATAGCTTACGAGAACTTTATGTAACTGTATGCCATTTTCAAGAATTGTTTAACTAGATTTTATGTATACATCATAATTTTATTCTTTTAAACTCTTGACACAAAAAAGTATATTCAAAGTGTTACTGAAGCAGTCAATCATACATTTCTTGACCTAAAGAGACAATTTATTCATTTATTAATTATGTCTGCTTATAATTACAAGTTTTTCTTTCCTTCTCTTATTGTTTGTTGTTGATTTTTTATGTATATACAATACGCTATACTTCTGCAATATCAAACATGGCACCAAACGTCTGCTGTTTTCTTAAATAACAGCAATAATTCTGAACAAACAGTACAAATCTTACACCCCCTGAAACGTAAAACATTCCTGTACGAACGTTAAACGGACGAACCAAAAACGATAAACTAACGAACGCTCTTATCGTCCAGACGAACCATTTACAAATTCACCAATCAGAGATAAGCAGGGAGATAAGCTATATGCTTATATCGTTCGTATGCAGGAAAACGAATGGACACGCCTATATCATGCTTTGTAAAAATCAAGAAACATTCGATCATTTTAAATAAAATCTTGACATTCAAGTTGATTTATAGTAAACTAATTAAAAATTGAAAAGGAATAAATAATAAAATAATTATACTTTATTTTCATTTTTCATTTAATCATCATTTAAATGATTTGTGACAGCTCAAACAGGTAATACACACACAAACAAATGTGACAACATAACAACCTACGAGAAAATTTGTGGGGTTGAGTATTTTTATTAAATATATACGTTCAGGATTTGGGCTAAACATGGAAATGTTTTAATAATGGACCTATAAATATTTTTTATCACAGTGTTAAAAGAAACGAGCCAATCGTCCATTTTATTTTGATTACACATTCCCGACGAAGCTTTTTTATAATTAATCTTTATTGCATATAATGAAATGTACTAATCCAACTGTATATTTATTATGTCTTAAAATATTTGTTAAACCGTTAGTTTCATAAATTAAGGGGTAATTTATTATAAAAATTCTCTATTGGAAATTGTTCATCAAGGTGGTGTTCAAATAACACATTTATAAAATCACATATGTAATATCACTCCCGATACCTTTGCAATAATACATGTATAAAAAACCATATTTAACATAAAAAAACTACTGAGACCTTGGAGATACAATTAAAAACTATATTAAACATATAAAATCACTCCTGATACATAAGAAATGCAATCAAAAACCATAATACAAATATAAAATCAATCCTGAGACCTTAGCTATGCAGTTAAAAACCATATAACACATACAATTTCACTACTAAGACCTTAGCAATACAATTAAAAACCATATTTCACATATAAAATCACTCCTGAGACCCTAGCAATACAATTAAAAACCATATTACACATATAAAATCACTCCTGAGACCTTTGTGATACAACTGAAAACAAGATTTCACATACAAAATCACTCCAGAGACCTTAGCAATAAAATTATAAACCATATTACACATATATAATCACTCCATAAGACCTTTGTGATACAATTAAAACCTATATTTCACATACAAAATCACTCCTGAGACCCTAGCAATAAAATAAAAAACCATATTACACATATAAAATCACTCCAGAGACCTTTGCGATACAATTAAAAACCATATTTCACACACAATATCACTTCTGAGACCCTAGCGATACAATTAAAAACCATATTTCACATACAAAATCATTCCTGAGACCCTAGCAATACAATTAAAAACTATATTACACATATAAAATCACTCCTGAGACCCTAGCAATACAATTAAAAACCATATTTCACATACAAAATCACTCCTGAGACCTTTGCGATACAATTAAAAACCATATTACACAAATAAAATCACTCCCGAGACCTTTGCGATAAAACTAAAAACCATATTACATATATAAAATCACTCCCGAGACTGTAGCAATACAATTAAAAACCATATTTCACATACAAAATCACTCCTAAGACCTTTGCGATACAATAAAAAACCATATTACACATATAAAATCACTCCTGAGACCTTTGTGATACAATTAAAAACAATATTACATATATAAAATCACTCCTGAGACCTTTGGGATACAATTAAAAACCCTATTACACATATAAAATCACTCCTGAGACCTTTGGGATACAATTAAAAACCATATTTCACATACAAATCACTCCTAAGACATTTGCGATACAATTAAAAACCATATTACACATATAAAATCACTCCTGAGACCTTATAAGATGCAATATTAAACCATAACATACTATAATTCACTTCTTTGACCTAACTAAGAGACGCTAAATCAGTCATGAGACATTATACATGCAATTTAAGACCTAGGAAATGAAATGTCTGTATTTCCAAATAAATATTGTGACATCAAATTAAGATTTTATGCAAGATTATTCAGTTTTTGTATCAAATGAAGACAATGTAGGGATATTCAAAGACTTTTGGATAAAACATACATTTTTAAAAGGTTTTAGGAACTAAAATAGAAAAATTTCATATGTGTTTACTTCTTTTTTTTGATCATTTTCATTAAATTTGGAGAGTGTTCAAATAAATCATATTTATTTGTACAACGTGAATATTGTAGATTTACACAACAAAATAGATGAAGAAAGTATTTCATATTGTTTATGTTCATATTTAATTTAAAACATGTTCTTGATTTTAATGAATTTTTAGTTTTAAAATAAATACAAGTTTTTTACATTTTAATGTTCAGGTTATTTTAATTTGATAACAGAATGTAGTAATTTCTATCATTCTAACAAAGTGTAATATATTTTCTTTTGTGAATGCTGACGAACGAATGAACCTTTATTTTTACCTGTACTGCGCATGCGGATGAATGAACTAACGGTTTTTATTTACTTGTTTTGCACATGCGGACAAACGAACGAGCGGACATACGGATGGAGGAACGAAAAAAGATATACGAACAGAAAACGAAAAACGAATGCATAAATGGGAACGTTTTACGTTTCAGGGAGTGTATTTTACAACTGTATTAATGTCAGGTATTCTGTTGTTCATGGCTCTCTAGTAACATAATTTATCACAGAAAAAAAGGAATCAGTAAATTGGGTGATAAATTGTACCTGAGAATGTGTCCAATCAAAAACATTTAACCAGCAGTACAATACAATGCTTTTTTGTCAGAATTTGAAGAAACTTAAACGACATGACAAAATTATGGGTAAGCAATTGAACCTTAATATTGCAAACCTTTAGTTAAATGACTCTTTGTTTCCTCATGTTGCCTGCAGAATTTGTCAATGACAGCGGTAATAATTCTCCGTATTTCTGGTTCCTGGAATATTTAAAATTTATTAATATCTAGAATTGAGGACAGCTGTGATTTATATAACTTTTGAAATTATCTTTGACAATGTTGATTACATTTGTTGTTGTACTAATTCAAAATCATGTCTGATTTCAGACAAACAAGTATGTAACAATAAAAAAATGTAATTTAAAACATGTAAAAATTTACACTATCTTATATTTAAAAGAATAAAAATTAATAATTAAAGAAGTTGGATAAGCACACTGCAGGCCACCCACCTGGAATTAACCAAATGCTTAAACTACAGAAGTGATGATTATTGCCCCTTACTGCACTGAAAATGGACTGAAAGGCAATTACTAAAAAAATTGAGCAAATGTGAGTAATTTCATAGCATAAAAGAAATGTTTGCAGGGGAGATAACCAAGATGTTTGAACTAGTTCCCCACGAAATTGTGTACATACACAAACTGTTACCAACCTTAATTACATCCAAATAACCCAACATGACAGCAGCATTATCTAATATCCATGGATCGTCTGTACCAATTGCATTTCTCAACACTGATACATCTAAAGTCTACAAAAACAGAAACCATGACAGTGATTTAAAACCATAAAATAAATTTTACAGGTAAATAAAACAGCAACTGATTGGTGAGACAATTGTTTGTAAAGATTTAGTGATCAGATATACATGTACTCACAAAACAAGAACAAGTTAACATACAATAAATAAAGTATAGAAATGAGATGGAGACAGCACATTTTGACTGCCATTATGACATTTGCAGAGTTGGGTACATGGACAATCTCTTATGACATCTACAATATGTATTTGTATGGGCACTCTCCAAACTAACTACAATAATGTAGCTATCTTCAAACATATCGCATAAGTCATTTTAAAACATTAACTTGACTAAATGAAAGTACCAAAAAATGTTATTTGGGGTAAGATTTCTTTGTTACTTGTAGATTTTTTGTAGTTTGTCTGGGTAGAAGTGGCAAACAAACAATATTTCCTTTTGAACTTATTCATTTCTTTCCACAAAATTTACTAAAATAACTGTTGGTTTGTTTGTGTTTTTAAATGGTGTTTATTGCCACTTTCAGCAATATTTTCAGTTATTATCATGGCATCCAGTTTCTATTGGGAAAGAAGACCGGGTACCCGGAGAAACCCCCTGACCTAAAATACCTCTAAAGAATTGTGTAGATTGGCCACCATTTCTCCAGTGTCTTTGATCACTTGGTTGATGTCCACTGTAGTCCAGCAATCCATTAGTGGAATTCCTGGTATGTATTCCAACAGAAGGACTAAAAATTCATCACCTGTAAAATAGTAAAAAGTAAATCAGGACTATAAATATGTATTCTCTAATTTTGACGTAATATTTCAACCTCTTGACCGGTGTGGAAAATATAGTTCTCGTCACTAGTGAATTTGTTGTTCTCGGATGTTGATTGGTTAAAAATAATAACGTCACCATAAGAACTCATGACGTCATAAACAAAACACCTTCCATTTACCGTGTATTCAAGTCATGAATGTAAAATTTGGGTTGGGAGAATTAGTACTTTGTTTCGCAAATTTATTACTTTTTAAAATTAGAGAAACAGAATCTTACATTAGTACTCTTGGATTATCGGATTTCTCCAATCTCGATAGTTAAATTATGGAAATTTAAGTTCTCACCAAGGCTCGGACTTAAAATTCCATAATTTAACTATCTCAGTTGGAGAAATCCGATAATCCACTAGTACCAATGTAAGATCCTATATTTATCTATGTATCGGAAGAAAGTAAAATAGGCTTTGTTTTGCTTAACAAAAAATTTATTTTGTATTTATTCTGGTGTATAATAGTCTTTCAACCTTAAAAATAAGTAAAATATTGTGTTTATAATTTCAAAATAGCAAAGAGTTGTAAATAAAATATCTGATGTGACACTTGTTTCAACAAACATAAGCAATAAAAAGTATTTTTGTTTGTTTGTTTGAATGGTGTTAAATACCGCTTTCAGCCATTCTCAGCTTTATTATGGCATGCAGTTTGTATTGCATGAGGAAGCCATAGTACCCTGAAAAAAACCCAAAACCTCAGTTTGAAAACAGGCAATCCTTGTCAAACATGATAGGGGTCAAGCACAATGAGACTCGAACCGAAACCTCTGTTGTCAGGCATGTGAATAGTAGATGACTAAATTCCTTAACCATTCATCCACCGAGATCCTAATAAAATGAAAAACAATGCTAGAAACAAAAGTAACTTTTAATAAAGGAATATTAAAACTAAAATCTCTTGCTAAATTAAAATAATTTAATTTGCTTTGTAAGCTGAAATCTGATTGGTCAATTCAAATCGGGCAACCCATATTATAAGAAATAACTTGCGTGACCTATGACCTATTCTAACGCCGTTAAAATTCAAAAAGTTCCACGACGTCATCAATGCTTTTACCGCAAAAAATTGATAAGATTTATAGTTCGCGGCTTATTAGGCGTAAACAGACCCAAACCATATTATATCGTATAATCTGTTCAGAAATTTGAAGTATTCCATAAAATGTGTTATTATTATTAAACACAAATATGCACAGGTATTTGAAATACTGTCATGTGTGTACCCTGTTAACTTACACCAATAACATGGAACAATAAACCTACCATTTTTCTGTATTTTACACATATTTTCATCAATAGGCAAAAATTTTGTACAGTTGAAGCCTTGTTGTCCAAGGTAATTCATCACATGTTTTATACAGTTCCATTTTAATGCACCATTTTCTGAATTTTTCACAACTTTAACTATTATTTTTCTTGGAATTTTGGCTGCTTCCACTTTACACTTATTTCCATTTGCATTTATTTCGATGCAAAAATTCTTGCCCTGGTAAGCTCGAAGTTCTTCTACACCAGATATTTCACAACAAAAGCTGTTTTCTATCCAGGATTTTACATCAGTATATTCTAGATCAGACACATTCTTCAGTTCTACTTCCATAAATGTTTTAGTTTTCTAAAGAAAAGAAAATATTTAAGCTGTATCAACTAACAGTAAAAACAGAGAAAATGTTTCTCTATGCATGCATCGAATGCTTGCATTAGTACATATTATAGGACTATTAACCTTCAAGAATTATCTTACTTAACAAATTTTGATTTCATATGTTTAAAATATAAACCAATTAATTACATCAAATTTCCATTTGGCTTTTTTGTATACATTATTGTAATGGATAAATAAGAAAATAACTGTATTAAAGCAATTTTGAGCTATCTCTGGGATTCAAGTTTTTTTTGGAAGCTTTAGTACCTTATGAGGACCCCCTACATTCCTTCCTTGTTAAAGTTGAAGTAAATCAACATAGTCTACAATTCAGTCGTACACTCACAGCCCAGGTTTTTTTAAGTAAAGAATTTGTTCCACAATATGAAATCTTCATATTTTAAAAGTACAGATTGGAAACTAAAAATTTTACCATTTCAACATGTTTACATTAAAATTTAGATTAAGCAAAAAAGAAGATACTATTCAAAAACAAATTTTTCTTTTAATCATGGCAAATAATTTTATTTTAAACTGTCAAATCAATGAAACATCATAAAAAGTACTGAGTTTTATCACCTGCGTTGATTTAGCATCTCAGGTTCCAAGGTGATCAACGGAGTTAACCATTTACTAGAAGGATGAGCACTATCTACAGATCTACTTAAACAGTGTTGGTTCCCCTATATCTTTATACATTTACAAGAAGAATAACTTTAACCTTGTGTCACTAGGCCTAGGGGACACATCTTAGTTAGTATTATTATTTAGTTACTAGTATCAAGTTGAATTTGGTTAATGTATGTATGTTTCATTGAATTAATTTAAAAAAAAACTAAACTTATTTTAGTCTGTTACCATTTTTGTGATTGTGATTCTATTGACAACTATAGATGAAAAAATCTCATATATACTAGTATGATTCATATATCTGAAAATGTGCTCTTTATTTCTCTTGTCTTGTGTACATGGGTCTATGTAAAGTCTGTTCTATTAATTACTTAAGAAAGCAAATACCTCGCTTTGTTGTGGACTGACTTCTAAGAAAGAAGTTTAAAATGAAAATTTTATTATTCATATCGTCTTTTTTGAAAACACTTATTCTGATACAGTGTTATTATGATATATACATAGAATATAATAATTCTCACTTATTTCAGGTATGAGGCTGCCAGACTGTGGAATGCACTGCCAAATGAGGCACGAATAATGACCTCCTTTGAACATTTCAAAAATTATATTGCCAGCTGGTGTGGGGGGCAAAAATGTGTTTGTACAGCATGTAAATCACAGTCTGTGTGACTTTATACCAGCACGAGTTCTTTCATGAAAACTTTGCTCCATAGATCATTAGCTGTTTACTTATTTGGTTATTCTGCTAGTCTTGCTTAATTCTTAGTTTTATTACAGTGCTTTATATGCTTTTTATTTTGTGCTGTGTTTGTGCTTGGCTTTTAAATTAATCTATTTAAATATATGTTTTAGAGCATGTATTTTTATGCTGCTTATGCTTATCATGCTTTTATGTACTGTGTATGCTTTCCTTTATTTGTGATCTGCTTTGGTGCTTTATTCTGGTTGTTGGAAATATACGTTTATAATATATGTTCCGATGCTACACACTTTTAGTTAAGTGCTTTGTATTTTATTTTATGCTCAGCTCTCTAAAATGAATTATATTCTTAATATATGTTTTTAAAATGCATGTATTGTTACATGTATCTATGCTACGTACCTGCTTTTAGTTTTAGTGCTCCTAGGCATGTTTTTCAATTTATGCTCAGCTGTCTTAAATGAATCTTTTCCTAGTATATGTTTTAAATTACATGTATTGTTCTGCTGTCCATCTGTAATACCACCCTGACTGTTTTATATACTTATTATAGGTATGAATGTACCTTAATATGTATGTTAACCTTGTGCTGTCATGTTATGTTTTGTGATTTGTTTTGTTGGAAAATATTAAGTCGGTCAAAGAGCTCACAAGAGCTCATGTTATATGTTTGTTACTATGTATATATTATCCGACTCTAAATAAAATTTACTTACTTACTTACTTATTTCTCATTGATGACTTATCTCCCTTTACAAACATATGTTTTCACTAGATGGCGTGTTGTATCCGTTTTAATGTTTGCAATTTCCGTTGAAAACATGGCTATATTATAAACAATATTAGAGTGATATAGGATAAATATTGTGCACAAGTTCATTCGCTTATTTAAATTTCTCGATGATGTAGAGATGCCATAAATAACATTGAACCATACGAACATCACAAGAATGAAAAGTATCTTTTATTTCAGTTAGAAGTTGTATCAAAATATTAACTAATTGACGACTTTCCAATTTAAAAAACGCCACCAAGTGTCCACTTCCGGTACTAAAAACTGCGGCTAGAGCCGCAGTTTATCCTGTTGAAAACTTTTGAAATGGACACTTGTCTTTGAAAACTTTTAACGCTTCATGTTGATGACAGGTGTCGAAATCTGAGTGAGGATGTTATTAAAACTCCCTGCTGTGTAAACATGATTGTTAATTAATTAACCAATGTTTATTACCGTTTATTACCCCATTTACCTGATTCTAATTTAAGGTAGAACCCCAGCTGTTTTATAGCTTGATTAAACAAGCTTACCAGTGACATCCGTGTTCCGATATTCAAACTCACCTGTTGCCTATGGCTATAGTAACATCTACTAATGAGGTTAATTAGATGAAAATTTAATTGGCATAGACAAACAATACAAAACAATGCAAAATCTGTATTTCAATAACATACTCTATTAGTGATGATAGCCGTAGTTTTTTTTAACTGGAAGTAAAAAGGGAGATAAATCATGTAAAACTGGAAATGGGTCAATTAAGTCGCAAAATTTTTTCTGTTATAATGTTTAAACATGTTCAGCTCAAACGAATTTCACTCATTCACACGGGCAAGCCACTAATGTCTTGTCAATCATGACATATTATTTTTAATAATTAGCGTGTTCAATATGCTTGCAGGCTTTTATTCGGTTAAAAAATTGGTTTGCAAGTCCAAATAATTTGGAAATTATGTTTAGTCCAAGGGACAGCTGGGTTTACATGACATTGTAGAAGTATTGTAATAGCAGTTTATCATGTGATGTGTATGCATATTTCAGGATAGAAAAAATGTTGTGTACTGTAGATATTTAATTTTAGTACAATGGGTTTTGCCTGACAAAATGGAAAACAGCTTGGAAAGACTTCCATTTGAACCCCCCACTGAAAATGCATATTTTCGAACATATATAAATGAATTTGGCACTTGGTGGCAGCAACTGCTGAACCCCACAGTGGACACAGTCATGCATTGCCAATTGGGCAAGTGCTAGCTGTGTGAACTAAATGTATCTAGTGATAGTCTAATGCATTGCTTACTGCGTTTGGTCGAGTTTATGGTCCTTTTGTACATGTAGATCCCAGATTACAGTTTTTGAAATCAACAATTATTTTCCACAGTTAAACTGCATTAATTTTAGTTTTCTGTTTTGAATAAGTGTAATTTTAATCTTTTGAAACAATTTTAACAACTGTAAAAATTATTCAATGGAAATTGTAATGAGTGGGTATTATTCTTTGATCTTCCTACGATGCTTGACAGAAAGACATGGTAACTGTTGATCTTACCCACCCACACAGAACCACATGACTATGGTATTTCCTGACAGTCAATACATACATTTACATCAAAATGTAAATGAAATTGTTTTTAGTGGTTTAAAGGTGTTATAGTCATGATAGTAGCTGATTATATTTTTAATGAGCTTATTTTAAATACAGTAACTTTTCTAATGAAAAGTTAGAATATATAGTTAACATGGTTAACAAAAATAATATATTTCAGCTGGAACATATAGTAAGAAGTGTGGCATCTCTTCTCCAGAGCCATGTGGCTACAATTATCACCCAAGCAGAGAAACCCTATATCACATATTTAACAGACAAATGTCTGGAAATTGCATTAATGCACAGAAAATTGTAGATGACTTTGTTTCACATCAGGCTCCAGTTTTAATGAAAGAGAAAGAATATAATCTAGGAAGCAACAACAAAGTCTTTGCTTCCAGATGGCTTGATGACAAACAAGTGGTTTTTGGAACTAAATGTAATAAGGTATGTATAATTAATTCGATTACATGTCTAAAGTTTACGTCTCTCATTGGGGCATATATACTTATCTGTGTAGAACTCGCCATACAGGATGCCCTGCTTCCACAGGACATATCCAAGTCCAGAAAATGTGCATTTAGCAAGAAAAAATCTATATCGGACATGTATTATGTTTCTTCTTTTTTGTCACTGACCAATGCTTATTAAAAAAAAATTACTGCAAGATGAAATGTTTCATGCTTTATTTCTAAGAATATACTAGTAAATACTAATATTTGACACTTGCTGTTAAAAGATTAACATAAGACATTCACAAGTGTGTACATGTATTACGGTACATGTATGTAAATTTCACACACACAAATAAAGTCTATACTCAGTGATTATTGCCAAATCATTTAAGATGAAAAGCATTTTTTTTAAATAAAATGATTTTAATGCAGTGGCTGATCACTGTTGTTGTTAATCATGTAAATGTCAATTCTTGACCTTGTCACAATTCTTCTTACTGTTATTTGTCACTTCCATCATAAGAAATTGTCAATGAAAGTTTATGAATACAACAAAGCTTTTGGTAACTGCATAATGCATAATATGACAATATGTCAATATTTATAGCACAAAATTGCTTTCCTACAATAAATTTGTTTGTTATTGTAATTTTGATTGTAAATCATTTTTCAGTTAATGGTTATGAATGTGTACACAGGACGGACAATCCAGATCCCATCACTTAAGAGTAGCGATGACAGTTCACCAGCTGACTGTCCATGTGGTATACATGCTATAGCTCTAAACCCATCACAGTCACTATTAGCTACAGGTGCAGAAAATACAAATGATCTGGCTGTTTATATGCTTCCTACCTTTGACCCTGTAATGGTAGGGGAGGTAAGATGAGCATACATGTTGCTATGATTAACTCTCAAATTTCAAATCTTATTGTGTGCCATAAGGACAGAAATCTCCATTTATAAGGTCCTACAGTTGGCAAACCCAGTCAGAATTGAACATTGTTTAAGGAACTACAGAAGGTTATTCACATACTAGAAGAAAGCCATGCATACATGTTTGTAAGCTTAGCCACACCTGTGCATATGTACAGTCAACCCTCTTTACAACGCCAATGTTAGTTTCCCGCCAGCATTGACATTAAACTGAATTTGCTGTTATAACAAATTTGTATTTTTTGGACTTTGATTATCTCCCTTTTTTGGCATCTATTGAAAATCTTTCAATTCTGCTCAATACCCAAGCTTAATAACAAAAAATAATAAATTGCTTGATATCTTGTCGATATTTACTTAAAAAACTTTTTTTCTTTTTTTTTTAGATTATTGGATATAGAGGACTTTGGCTGGGTTTATGCTGTACAAATGTACAGCGTAAACTGACCCAAAGTAGTCTATATCCAATAATCTAACCAGCAATTGAAAACAATCCTTAAATAAACTGTTTGTATTGAATAACGCAGATTAAAGCATGGCAGGGCACTCTAATTGTTTTATCACTATGCTCTAGTTTTGTTGTTTCATTGTATCCCCATTGTTGAAATATATCCTGACAATCCAATTAAAATTAAATCTTTCAAATGTTCCTCCTTTTTGCTATGATCGCTGCATGTACCATAGCAAAAAGGGGAGCAAGTGAAAGATTTAATTTTAATATGTTTTAATAAAAAATTGATCAATAGATAACATAAAATCTTGTATTTCAGTGTTCACATTCAGACTGGATATTTGATATAGAATGGGTGGATGATGAGTATGTCTTGACAGGTAATTCAAATACAGAAGACATTTAAACAAAAAAAGGAATACATTTAAGAATATTCTGAAATGCATAAATTTGACATTTTTGAAGAAGTTCATTATTTAATCTGTTTCACATTTGGTAATGTGATCCATGCACTGGGGTACATATGTATTTCAAGTTCATGAATACACTGAAAAAATTATTTTAGGTCAAATATCGGGCTCTTATCTTGCTTCCTCCCCTTGTACACCATAAAATAGTTGAAAAAATTGCCAAAATACATGTAGCATAAAATCTTACATAAACAAATAAACACAAGAAATTATTTTATATATATACATTTAAAGTAAAATAAATAAAGCAATTTTTCAAGGTGAATACTAATATAATTTAGTATCCTATTTATTTATTTTTTTTTAATGTAGGTTCAAGAGACAGTCAGCTGGCTCTTTGGAGAGTAGAGAATTTAGATAGCAGTGACTCAACGGAAAAAAAAAGTTTACAGTTCCCTGAATATGTTATAAAGAAACCAGAAGTTGTTAAATTATGTGATAAGGCTCAAAAAGTCAGAGCATTGTGTTTTGATTATAATAGAAAGGTAAGGAGTTGTTTCCCTTGAAATCAGAATATAGTAAATGAGATACCATAATTAGGGTTGTATTATCCGCTGTCTTTTTCTTTTAATCTGGGTTGAAAAGGAATGGTGCAGATTATACGTTAATACAGACTTGATAGAGTTTTTTTCGCTCCATTGATTGTTGTCAATGGCAGTTGCCATTTTGTTGTTGTGTTATATGCTGTATTTTGGTACTATTCTTTCATTATTCTTTTTTAAAACTTCCTTAGGCCAGGATTAAAATATTGTTATTTTGATGTTGCCAACTCAGGGCTGAAATAGGTGGGTAGGTAGGGAGGGAATTTATTTTTTTTTTTTGAAAAAGAAGATAGTTTTTCTCTAAATGTAATATCATGGATTCAAGGCTAAAAATAAGCAAATTACTTCAGGAGGGATGAAGTTTAACCTTTTAAAAAGAAAATAAAAGCTTTCTCTACATTTTAGATTTATAACGGATATAAATCTAAAACTTCCATATCTACCTGGCAGCAGCCTACAAATATTTAAAAATTATTCCCTGTCAAATATGTTCCAGGTTCTAAGAACATTGTCAGATATTAATGCACTGGTTGATCCATGTGAAAGAATAGTTCCATATACAGGAAGTTTAATTTTCTTTCATTAGAACACAAATTTGTGACCTTTGAACAATAGAACAATAACTTTGTAACAGTGTAACACAATAAAACTATTTGAACTGACTAGAGAAGTGAACTTTTCAAATTCTGACTAGAACTAAATGTATGAAATGTAAATCATAATACTGTTTGACATCACATATAAAACAGTGAATTACTATAATAAATTAATTCTTTTTGACAGTCTCAGATTCTGTACCATTATTATTATTGAATGGAGTTATTTTGAATGTTACACACTTTAAATTGTCATTGAAGCTTAGAGCCACACTAATAGATTCATTAATGTGAGGATGGAATATCTCTGTTGAATTAACTTTTGGTGAAAGTTTTATCTCAACAGTGTCAGCTTTTCCTGGCAATTCCATTCCTTTATCTGTTAGCAGATCATCAAGGACATCCCCCAAATCTCGTCATTGGAATATTGATACAAAGTATTAGTGACACAATTGTCTCTGCCATTCATGACGACATTACAACATAGAGTTACATACTTTCTTTTCATTCCCGTTACGAGGGACGCCATCCTCCTCGTGGGATTTAAATATTCAATGTCCTTTGTAACATCGTTGTTGAAAAGGTTAATATTCGTTCGTTTCAAATGTTTTGCCGATAATGTAATGATTTGTCAATGTCACTTGAAACATCGAAATGAGAGCGAGCAAAACGGTATGGTTTCAAACGTTTTGCCGATACTGAATCGGGAACGACGAATCACCAAAAAAAAAACCAAAAACCGAGAAACACCACAACGGCCATGCAAAATGCCGAAAATGACAATAAAAAAAATCTTTTTCCAGCGCATGAAAAAAAATTATTCTAGTCGGATGTAAAAGGGAGAGTCGGCCGGAAACGGCAAACAAATGAAATTTTATTTTTGGCCTTATGTATACGTTGTAATGATATTAATTCTTACTTAAATTATTTTTAGTAATATACATATAATAATTATATAGAAGGAATAACAATTAAAACGGATACGAAAATAGAGGATGTGTCACCTTTATTGCGTAAAATGCAAATGGCATCGTTATGTAACCTCAAGTGTTTGACGATCGTTGTTTTGATTGCAATCATTCAGGGATTAAAATAAAACGTGTAATCTTTTTGTTTTCTTTGTTTTTGAAAGTTGACAATTAGTTTTTAAACAGAATAAAGTACATATCACAGTAAAATCTTGTAAAAAAGCATGGCCAAGTCGTTTTTGTGAAAACTAGTTCGTGCCAACTCTACATGCATATAAGAATTTTCTCGCAATTTTGTGGTCCAAGAAAGAGGGCAGACAAAACATAAATGCAGACTATACACAGATTTTTAATCTAAATCAATTTCAATGCAAGATTATACTTATTATTTAATATTGTTATTAAAACAGGTACTGTTGAGGTCATATAAAATTAGATTTACGGTTCTCAGGCCAGCAGGCATAAATTTTTTGCCCTACCACATTGCAGATTTTATAGTTTTTTCAATAGTTTTAGAACTCCAAAAATACGGTGTCGTTTTCCTTCATAAAAATTTAATGCTTGCTGTCTGATCTGCATCTTTTTTGCGGCTAGGCCAAAGTTTACTGCCATTATAATCCGAAGTTATTTTTTTGATTGGTCGGGTTACCGGCAGAATTCAGTCCTATTGCTCGTAATGTGGCAAATAAAAAATTCTAACTTTGGTCTATTTATACAAAATTCAAACATAATATTCATCTTCTTTACGTTATTAAAAGTTTAGACATTGCGAAACTGACGGGAAACTATCTTTATTGAAGAAATTTCTTTTTTCATCTTTGAAGATGCATGTGGAAATGCTATGTTGATCATTTTTCTGTATATGGATAATGTGACCTAATTTTATTATAAACTTGCTAATTTGAATACTAAAACCATTCCATAGTAAGAATCCAGTAATTTACATATGTATAACCCAAGATGCAACATGCCATTCAGTTTCGGGTTTCTCAATGTTTTTCATGTAGTAAACGTAATTAAAAAGACACACAAAAGTAAATTAATACACAACACACAGTGGGTTATTAAAAACAGCAATAACTATCATCACGTATCAATAATGATAGATTTTAAACATGAAACCAATAAAAAAATGGTGACACTGTCAAAAGATACCGTAAAACCTGTATAAGCCGGCTACCAATGGGTCCAAACAATATGGCCGGTTTGGACAGTGGGCCGGTTTGTTCGGATTTGGAAAATCACTGAAAGTTAAGATAAAAGGGGGGGGCGGGGGGGTTTAAAAGACTACTGACACCTTTGATGCACACATGTTTGATATGCAATGGAATACATGAAAGAAATGTAATAAAATGTATTATATTAAATACAACTTATAATACACACTGATATTTTATTGATATATACGAGAGTAATAATTACTCAGTAATTTACCGCAAAATACATATCAAGGGTTCCTTGTCTTTTCTCAATTTTTCTTCGCACGATAGTGTCCTCTATTAGTGATTGCATAAGCGAATGAACCTACAGGTAACAATAATGTTTACTGTTTGCAAAGTTTATCATGTATGCTATGTGTCGTAGCATACAAAGTTTTTATTTACATACAATTTTATTCATTTAAAAAAAGAGTTGATAGTTGTCTGTTTCTTCGTCAATTGGCTCCTGATGATGGTGTCCTCGGTCATAGTTTTTAGCTTGTGTAATTTATTTAAATAACAAAAGTCCTTGGAGGTTGAAAAGTTAATCATTTGATCCAGCATTTTCAAAATATCTGCATGTGTCATATCAGCTCTGGCTTCCTCCCCAAATAAAAACTGGATGCCATGATATAGCTGAAAGTGGCGTTGAAACATTAAACAAACAAACAAATATATCAGCTCCCTAATGGTCATTTACGGTCTCGGTTACGTTTCATCCTGAGTGTCCGTGTCATTTTTGACGTCACTGCTATCATCAAAGTTCTCAATAAGTGCTTGTTTCCATTCACCATCATATGTTTCCTCGGGCGGCAAGGATTCTTCAATTTTATCAAAATTATCAAAATTCAATTCAAACTGATCATGACCCTAAACTAACTTGCTTAACTGAGCAAGCGGATTGTCGTCATCCGGATCATCTTCATCCTCATTTGGTCTATGTGCAAGGTCCAGCAGGGGAAATCCAGCCTCCATCCTCACAAGTCAGGGTTTTTGTGTCATGTGGACACAGAAACCCTGACTTGTGAGGATGTCCAGCCTTGAGAAAACACTTTTGAATAGTGTAGTCTGAATTTTCATTCCAGGATTTAACGATCCAATAAATAGCATTCAACAGGGTATTTGGACGTTTCATCCAAATTTTTTTTCATCCATAGTAAATTTTGTCCACAGTAGACATCAGCCTCAGACATTTCGGCCATACTATTTATGTTAGTATATTGTTGATTTATTCAGTATGTACAGGGATTAAAATGAACTATTTTAGTTAGTTATCTTTAAATATTGAACCATTTCATAGGAATGGGCTTTCAATTGGTACTTTTATAAAATAAGAATATTGAATTAAAAATACATTAATATACCTTCGACATCATTATTGGTCCTCACTGACTGGCGATGAACCGACCACTGCTGGACAGTCCACACTCTGCTGTTGAATCAGGTGTTCGTTAGGTAAGTCATGAGTTGCTAGATTGCTGCTGTTCCTGTGTTGGAATTCTGTAGTAGGTAGTCAAACGCTGGGCGGATATGGTCAGCAGGTAGGTAGGGTAGAGCAAGCAGCTTTCTGATAAACAGGTGTACACTCTTCTTGTGGTCGTAAGTTGTCTTCAGTCTGAGTTTACTGACTTTCTTCTTTACTGCTTGGCACCAGTGGAAAGCACAACATTTGATGCCAGCTACGGGAAAGACTGCCTTGATGGCTGACCAAGCGGCTAAAAAATAAAAAAGTTAAATAAAAATATAATAGTCGTTTATATTATTTCAAAAGTCTCTCCTTTGCTCCCCTTTGTATGCATTTAAGTGGGTTCTACAAAATTGTGCTTGGATATTCCTTTATATTTTCTCCAAACTCGTATCTCTATTGAAGTTGGCTTGTTCTTTAGCTTGGTTCATCCTTTGATATTTAACAATGTTGTTTTGGTAAATTGACATCAAAGAGGTTTTTCATTGTCTAAGTGATGTTTAATTTCTTATAATTATTTTTTAACCATTCATTTAATTTATTAATTAATCAATCAAAGATTGACAATTATTTACTATTAGATTTAAACATAATATTAATATAATGATTTTTTTAAGGATTAATATCTAAGTTTTCATTGGTCATATCATTTAAATCACTCAACCTTTGTTTTTTTTCTAAATAACTTTATTTAAAAAATATATATATTCAATCCATTGCTGATTTGTCCTATTAAAGTATGGCTGATCTTTACTAGGGCTGAGGTGTATATGGAGGAAGTGTCCAAGGCAGAAGTCATATTATGGCCGAGGTGTCCCGAAAGCTTAAACACAGACATCGATTTTGTCAAAGTTGTTCCATTGTCACAAGTGTCAATCTTCGTCAACAGGTGCTTTAACATGTGTTTTCAATATCTGGCCTTGAAGGCACAGATTATTCCCAGGTTCCAGCTTGGATGTCGTATTTGGGAGCAAAAACTTTAGTTTCACATTACTGAGAGTTATTGAGTGGTTATGTGACGTCGCATTATCAAGAAAAAGAATAATTTTCCATTTTTTACTCCTCATATCAGAGTTAAGTTTTTTACCCACTGATTAAAAAGTTCTCGAGACATCCGTTCAATGCCTTAAAGTCTTCAAATTTCAACTCATTTGCCAAAGACAATGCTTTTCTTGAATAATTGGCCGCTCAAAGGAATATTCTTTGATCGTGCCTGTTTAAACCATTGATACACCAACTCGTTCATTTCTCCAAACTTGCTACCACTATTGTGTCGTTTTCTATCCAATGTGGCATTATTCTCAAAATAATTTTTGTATTCCAATTTTCTCTTCAAAACATCAGAAACAGTGGCTTTTCCAAAATTTTGGAGACGGTGTGCCTATTTCATCAAGCGGATGTCAAATAATTTAACAAAACTGGAGAACCCTAACTCAATTTTATGATCAAGTAAAACAGTTCACCCTATTAACTAGACGTAGGTAAGGCACCCCAAGTTCAAACGCTTAAAGGGAAATTGTCGTGTAAACAAAGACACGTGGCTCGGTATTGGAGATTATCGATTTTAAATCAAGCCACTTTTACGGGGGTTTTTATAGTGACAAATTGTGTATTGGGGATTAACTTTTACACCAGTGTTAGGAATACACAGTAGGCCGGGATAATAAGGTGTTTTGTCTTAAGACATTAAAGAAAATACTTTGGGACCGAAGTTTTTGATCGGTATAGACAGGATTTCGGTTGAGTGAGGGATCAGTTTTAAGAGGTTGGACTAACTGTTTAATATTCACATTTTTTTTATTTGTTGTAGTTTTGGATTGAAAAATCAACCAGTTACATTATGTACAAGATCAAGATTACTATTGAAAAAAAGGATGACTCCCTCGTCTGATTTTAGACTAATAAAAAAACCTCTCTCCCTCATCAATTTAGGAAAAATTTGGCCTTATAACCTTAAATTTTTTTTGTGTGGCCTAAGTAATGATTTTTCAAACCGAACTTATTTTCATAAGAGACAAAGAAACAAAATAGTGACTGCCAACAAAAGCTAAAAAAGTGTGTAGTTACCTATAATTAGCATCCTTCTTTCTTGACGACTGTGGACATTACTTGATCTGTTTTATTATATTTCTTTATGGAAATGTCACTGATGAATTTTTGGCTTGATTTCACAGAGTGAAAATCTGGGTTTTAGTATGGTGAATGTTTGGGGAGGGGGGCGGGCAAGAAAGTTTTTTTTGTAAGTTTTCTCAGCAACCACTAATTATATTCTCTTGAAATTTGGTATGCAGCATCAGCATGGCCTCCCATAATGTGGGGTTCGATTTCAGGTCTGTCGCTCACCTACTTCCTGCTTACCCACTTTTTGACGAAATCCGGCCATTTCTGTCTTTGATCGATTTTTGTCTCGCCTGCGACGAAAGTCGCTGGAGGCGAGACATATGTATGGGAATCCGGCGGCGGCGGCGGCGTAAACACTTGACATCTTGCTTCATATCTTTGTAAGCCCAAGCCCTAGGTCCATCAAATTTGGTCCAGAGGTAGCTTATGATGAGTACTTGCCAGTCAGTCACCTGTCACCTGACCTTGACCTCAATTTCACGGTCCAGCGACTACGTTAAAGTTTTAGGGTTACGACAGTTCCTCTGTAACTACGCATGGTAGGATGACAATATTTGGTGTATAGGTTGCTGATGACTAGTACATGACTGTCTGGTAGGTGTCACCTGACCTTGACCTCAATTTCACGGTCCAGTGACTACGTTAAAGTTTTTGGGTTACGACAGTTCCTCTGTAACTACGCATGGTAGGATGACAATATTTGGTGTATAGGTTGCTGATGACTAGTACATGACTGTCTGGTAGGTGTCACCTGACCTTGACCTCAATTTCACGGTCCAGTGACTACGTTAAAGTTTTTGGGTTACGACAGTTCCTCTGTAACTACGCATGGAAGGATGACAATATTTGGTGTATAGGTTGCTGATGACTAGTACATGACTGTCTGGTAGGTGTCACCTGACCTTGACCTCAATTTCACGGTCCAGCGACTACGTTAAAGTTTTTGGGTTACGACAGTTCCTCTGTAACTACGCATGGTAGGATGACAATATTTGGTGTATAGGTTGCTGATGACTAGTACATGACTGTCTGGTAGGTGTCACCTGACCTTGACCTCAATTTCACGGTCCAGCGACTACGTTAAAGTTTTTGGGTTACAACAGTTCCTCTGTAACTACACATGGTAGGATGAAAATATTTGGTGTATAGGTTGCTGATGACTAGTACATGACTGTCTGGTAGGTGTCACCTGACCTTGACCTCAATTTCACGGTCCAGCAACTACATTAAAGTTTTTGGGTTACGATAGTTCCTCTGTAACTATGCATGGTAGGATGACAATATTTGGTATATAGGTTGCTGATGAATAGTACATGACTGTCTGGTAGGTTCCACCTGACCTTGACCTCAATTTCACGGTCCAGCAACTATGTTAAAATTTTTGGGTTACGGCTGTTCCCCTGTAACTATGCAGGGTATGGTGACAATATTTTGTATACAGGCCGCTGCTGATATTAAATGCTATTTACGTAATGCATATGACGAAATTTATTTTCGTTACTGATGCGGAATACAGGCAAGACGTTTTTCTGTGTCCACACTTGTTTTTATAATTAATGAAGTATAAATTTAGTGTAATTAATGTTTTATTGAATAAGAGTAACATTATGTAATAAAGTTTTACAATTTAGTCAATTATAAAATTTAAACTAAAGGTATCAAAAAAAAGAAACATGCTTATTAAAATCTGAATGTTGTTTAAATTTGAAAATGCAGTTAGACACCTACTGGTGATTCTTATATTTCATATAATGCCAGAATAGCACAATAATTTTATTTACAAACTATAGTGATTTTTTTTTTCAGGAATTGGGTGTATTATCATTAAATGCATATTTCCATATATGGGATGTTGAAACGTTTTCCCCTGTGAGTATTCTATATATATCAGTAAATTGTTAGTTTTTATTTGTTTAAATGACAGTAGTTAAATTTTAAAAAAATGAAATGATTAATATTTATTGCAGTAACCTGATGACTGACAATTTTTAGATTGTACATCTCAGAACTAGAAATGGCTAAGCCCATTGCTAGGGCTCATCTAACATTGAATTCTTTTCAAAATTTATAATTTCATGCACCATTAATTTCAGCTATTCATTAACTAAGCATTTTGGAGCTATAGACCATTACTCACAAAAGTATGACTTCTTTTTTGGATCACAAATGCCAATATGTACCATTACTTCAATATTACAATTTATAAGATTTCATTGTATAAATCAACCAAAAAGATATCTATTGACCAACTGTTCCGTTTAAGTGATATTCAGGTTCCACTTTTACTCTGCCCTTGCAGTTTTATAAAGTCACAGTCAACATTTTTTTTATTTTAGGTTAGTAGTAGAAAATTATTTCATTCTCGTGAAAATGTGTGCATGGCTGTGTCAATAGATAAGACAATGTACGCTGTGGGATCTCAATCTCATATCAACTTGGTGGATCCTAGATCTCCTAATACCTTAACTACTGTGATATCTAAATATAGAGGTGGAGGTAAGTACATCAAATCCTAGATATCCTAATACCTTTACTACTGTGATATCTAAATATAGAGGTGGTGGTAAGTATATCAGATCCTAGATCTCCTTATACATTAACTACTGTGATATCTAAATATAGAGGTGGTGATAAGTACATCAGATCCTAGATCTCCTTATACATTAACTACTGTGATATCTAAATATAGAGGTGGTGGTAAGTATATCAGATCCTAGATATCCTGTGATATCTAAATATAGAGGTGGAGGTAAGTATATCAGATCCTAGATCTCCTAATACCTTAACTACTGTGATATCTGAATATAGAGGTGAAGGTAAGTATGTCAGACCCTAGATCTCCTTATACCTTAACTACTGTGATATCTAAATATAGAGGTGGTGGTAAGTATATCAGACCCTAGATATCCTGTGATATCTAAATATAGAGGTGGAGGTAAGTATATCAGATCCTAGATCTCCTAATACCTTAACTACTGTGATATCTGAATATAGAGGTGAAGGTAAGTATGTCAGACCCTAGATCTCCTTATACCTTAACTACTGTGATATCTAAATATAGAGGTGGTGGTAAGTATATCAGATCCTAGATCTCCTAATACCTTAACTACTGTGATATCTGATTATAGAGGTGAAGGTAAGTATGTCAGACCCTAGATCTCCTTATACCTTAACTACTGTGATATCTAAATATAGAGGTGGAGGTAAGTATATCAGATCCTAGATATCCTGTGATATCTAAATATAGAGGTGGAGGTAAGTATATCAGATCCTAGATCTCCTAATACCTTAACTACTGTGATATCTGATTATAGAGGTGAAGGTAAGTATGTCAGACCTTAGATCTCCTTATACCTTAACTACTGTGATATCTAAATATAGAGGTGGAGGTAAGTACATCAGAACATAGATCTCCTAATACCTTAACTACTGTGATATCTAAATATAGAGGTGGAGATAAGTACATCAGACTTTAGATATCTTAATACCTTAACTTCTGTGATATCTAAATATAGAGGTGGAGGTAAGTACATCAGATCCTAGATATCCTAATACCTTAACTACTGTGATATATAAATATAGAGGTGGAGGTAAGTATATCAGACCCTAGATATCCTAATACCTTAACTATTGTGATATATAAATATAGAGGTGGAGGTAAGTATATCAGACCCTAGATCTCCTAATACCTATTCAGGTAATCAATTCAATACAAACTTCCTTAATTACAGTTTATTTGTTTACGTAATAATCGAAGAATGTAATTAAGTTTTAAGTGTATTGTTCGGGTAGATGTAAACAGGTAAATTGAAATACAAATTAAAATAAAATTAATGGTGGTACTGTTGTTTCAGACAACTTTCCATAATCACAAAAAGTTTTCAATGTTCTAGCTGTGCCGTTTTCCGCTGCAAACTTTCCGTATTTGAATTGTATGGTAGTCATTTTCCTTAGAGGTTGGCAGTGAATCCATTGAGATTATTTGTCCAAAACTGTACTCAAACTGAACAAGTAAACATTTAAATTGATTCGTGTTCAGTTTTACACGCTTCATCTCACAACAACAAATCTATAATAAGTGTAGTGTCAGGTATCAGTCGGTCGATTTACATATTTAAATTTCTAAAGGTCAACAAATACCATACCGGTAATTATCGTCTGGAAAAATTGGTCGTTTTAATTTTGGCGACTTTTTCTTCCACGCCAATATAGCCAAAATAACCATCACGCCAAAATAACCCGATATACGTACTGTGGTATCTAAATATAGAGGTGGTGGTAAGTACATCAGACCCTAGATATCCTGTGATATCTAAATATAGAGGTGGAGGTAAGTACATCAGACCCTAGATATCCTTTGATATCTAAATATAGAGGTGGTGGTAAGTATATCAGATCCTAGATCTCCTAATACCTTAACTACTGTGATATCTAAATATAGAGGTGGAGGTAAGTACATCAGACCCTAGATCTCCTAATACTTTAACTACTGTGATATCTAAATATAGAGGTGGTGGTAAGTATATCAGATCCTAGATCTCCTAATACCTTAACTACTGCAATATCTAAATAAAGAGGTGAAGGTAAGTATATCAGACCCTAGATCTCCTTATACCTTAACTACTGTGATATTTAAATATAGAGGTGGAGGTAAGTATATCAGACCCTAGATCTCCTTATACCTTAACTACTGTGATATCTAAATATAGAGGTGGAGGTAAGTACATCAGACCCTAGATCTCCTAATACCTTAACTACTGTGATATCTAAATATAGAGGTGGAGGTAAGTACATCAGACCCTAGATCTACTAATACCTTAACTACTGTGATATCTAAATATAGAGGTGGAGGTAAGTACATCAGACCCTAGATCTCCTAATACCTTAACTACTGTGATATCTTAATATAGAGGTGGAGGTAAGTACATCAGATCCTAGATATCCTAATATCTTAACTACTGTGATATCTAAATATAGAGGTGGAGGTAAGTATAGCATATCCTAAATCTCCTAATACCTTAACTACTGTGATATCTAAATATAGAGGTGGAGATAAGTACATCAGATCCTAGATCTCCTTATACCTTAACTACTGTGATATCTAAATATAGAGGTGGAGGTAAGTATATCAGACCCTAGATATCCTAATACCTTAACTATTGTGATATATAAATATAGAGGTGGAGGTAAGTATATCAGACCCTAGATCTCCTAATACCTTAACTACTGTGATATCTAAATATAGAGGTGGAGGTAAGTATACCAGACCCTAGATATCCTAATACCTTAACTACTGTGATATCTAAATATAGAGGTGGAGGTAAGTACATCAGACCCTAGATCTCCTAATACCTTAACTACTGTGATATCTAAATATAGAGGTGGTGGTAAGTATATCAGATCTTAGATCTCCTAATACCTTAACTACTGTGATATCTAAATATAGAGGTGGAGGTAAGTATATCAGATCCTAGATCTCCTAATACCTTAACTACTGTGATATCTAAATATAGAGGTGGTGGTAAGTACATCAGACCCTAGATATCCTGTGATATCTAAATATAGAGGAGGATGTAAGTACATCAGACCCTAGATATCCTGTGATATCTAAATAAAGAGTGGATGTAAGTACATCAGACCCTAGATATCCTGGGATATCTAAATATAGAGGTGGTGGTAAGTATATCAGATCCTAGATCTACTAATACCTTAACTACTGTGATATCTAAATATAGAGGTGGTGGTAAGTATATCAGACCCTAACTCTCCTAATACCTTAACTACTGTGATACCTTAATATAGAGGTGGAGGTAAGTATACCAGACCCTAGATATCCTAATACCTTAACTACTGTGATATCTAAATATAGAGGTGGAGGTAAGTACATCAGACCCTAGATCTCCTAATACCTTAACTACTGTGATATCTAAATATAGAGGTGGTGGTAAGTATATCAGATCTTAGATCTCCTAATACATTAACTACTGTGATATCTAAATATAGAGGTGGAGGTAAGTATATCAGATCCTAGATCTCCTAATACCTTAACTACTGTGATATCTAAATATAGAGGTGGTGGTAAGTACATCAGACCCTAGATATCCTGTGATATCTAAATATAGAGGAGGATGTAAGTACATCAGACCCTAGATATCCTGTGATATCTAAATAAAGAGTGGATGTAAGTACATCAGACCCTAGATATCCTGGGATATCTAAATATAGAGGTGGTGGTAAGTATATCAGATCCTAGATCTACTAATACCTTAACTACTGTGATATCTAAATATAGAGGTGGTGGTAAGTATATCAGACCCTAACTCTCCTAATACCTTAACTACTGTGATACCTTAATATAGAGGTGGAGGTAAGTATTTCAGACCCTAGATCTCCTAATACCTTAACTACTGTGATATCTAAATATAGAGGTGGGGGTAAGTATATCAGACCCTAGATCTCCTAATACCTTAACTACTGTGATATCTAAATATAGAGGTGGAGGTAAGTATATCAGATCCTAGATCTCCTTAGACCTTAACTACTGTGATATCTAAATATAGAGGTGGAGGTAAGTACATCAGACCCTAGATATCCTGTGATATCTAAATATAGAGGTGGTGATGAGTATATCAGATCCTAGATCTCCTAATTTCTTAACTACTATGATATCTAAATATAGAGGTGGAGGTAAGTTCATCAAAAATTAAGTTATACTGATGCATATCATAAAGGTTATTAAACCCCTAAATAACACTTTTATCTTGGTACTAGCCTTGACCAGTGTTAAACAATGAAATCTATTGAGAACTGTGTTTTCTTTGTCTTTGAATGGTATTTAATGCGACTTTCAGCAATTGTTCAGCTATATAATGGCAGCCATTTTTTTAATAGGGGAGGAAACCTGAGTACCAGGTGAAACCCCGAATCATTGGCAGAAAAACTGGCAATCCTTGTAAATTCCAGTAATGATATAACATATAGAGGTACATTTATATGTGAGTATACAAATTGTATCAAGTTCCATATCTAATACTTACAATGTTCCATCAGACTGTACAGGCTAACAGAGACACCTACCGTATTCTTCGTTTTAAAAGTCGCACCTCAGTATAAGACGCAGGGTCGCTTTTTAGCGTAAAAGTTTATTTAGTCCACACATAGTCGCATCGTGGTATACGACGCAGGTCTGGGAAGGTAGAACAATGATCGGTAACGGTAAAGAATATAATATAATAATAATTAATATACCCCATGGAGTACAATGTTCCATCAGACTGTACAGGCTAACAGAGACACCTAGTTAATATACCCCATGGAGTACAATGTTCCATCAGACTGTACAGGCTAACGGAGACACCTAGTTAATATACACCATGGAGTACAATGTTCCATCAGACTGTACAGGCTAACGGAGACACCTAGTTAATATACCCCATGGAGTACAATGTTCCATCAGACTGTACAGGCTAACGGAGACACCTAGTTAATATACCCTGTGGAGTACAATGTTCCATCAGACTGTACAGGCTAACAGAGACACCTAGTTAATATACCCCATGGAGTACAATGTTCCATCAGACTGTACAGGCTAACGGAGACACCTAGTTAATATACCCCATGGAGTACAATGTTCCATCAGACTGTACAGGCTAACAGAGACACCTAGTTAATATACCCCATGGAGTACAATGTTCCATCAGACTGTACAGGCTAACGTAGACACCTAGTTAATATACCCCATGGAGTACAATGTTCCATCAGACTGTACAGGCTAACGTAGACACCTAGTTAATATACCCCATGGAGTACAATGTTCCATCAGACTGTACAGGCTAACGTAGACACCTAGTTAATATACCCCATGGAGTACAATGTTCCATCAGACTGTACAGGCTAACGTAGACACCTAGTTAATATACCCCATGGAGTACAATGTTCCATCAGACTGTACAGGCTTACGTAGACACCTAGTTAATATACCCCATGGAGTACAATGTTCCATCAGACTACAGGCTAACGTAGACACCTAGTTAATATACCCCGTGGAGTACAATGTTCCATCAGACTGTACAGGCTAACGTAGACACCTAGTTAATATACCCCATGGAGTACAATGTTCTACAGACTGTACAGGCTAACGGAGACACCTAGTTAATATACCCCATGGAGTACAATGTTCCATCAGACTGTACAGGCTAACGGAGACACCTAGTTAATATACCCCATGGAGTACAATGTTCCATCAGACTGTACAGGCTAACAGAGACACCTAGTTAATATACCCCATGGAGTACAATGTTCCATCAGACTGTACAGGCTAACGTAGACACCTAGTTAATATACCCCATGGAGTACAATGTTCCATCAGACTGTACAGGCTTACGTAGACACCTAGTTAATATACCCCATGGAGTACAATGTTCCATCAGACTGTACAGGCTAACGTAGACACCTAGTTAATATACCCCATGGAGTACAATGTTCCATCAGACTGTACAGGCTAACAGAGACACCTAGTTAATATACCCCATGGAGTACAATGTTCCATCAGACTGTACAGGCTAACGGAGACACCTAGTTAATATACCCCATGGAGTACAATGTTCCATCAGACTGTACAGGCTAACGTAGACACCTAGTTAATATACCCCATGGAGTACAATGTTCCATCAGACTGTACAGGCTAACGTAGACACCTAGTTAATATACCCCATGGAGTACAATGTTCCATCAGACTGTACAGGCTAACGGAGACACCTAGTTAATATACCCCATGGAGTACAATGTTCCATCAGACTGTACAGGCTAACAGAGACACCTAGTTAATATACCCCATGGAGTACAATGTTCCATCAGACTGTACAGGCTAATGGAGACACCTAGTTAATATACCCCATGGAGTACAATGTTCCATCAGATTGTACAGGCTAATGTAGACACCTAGTTAATATACCCCGTGGAGTACAATGTTCCATCAGACTGTACAGGCTAACGGAGACACCTAGTTAATATACCCCATGGAGTACAATGTTCCATCAGACTACAGGCTAGCGGAGACACCTAGTTAATATACCCCATGGAGTACAATGTTCCATCAGACTGTACAGGCTAACGTAGACACCTAGTTAATATACCCCATGGAGTACAATGTTCCATCAGACTGTACAGGCTAACGTAGACACCTAGTTAATATACCCCATGGAGTACAATGTTCCATCAGACTGTACAGGCTAACGTAGACACCTAGTTAATATACCCCATGGAGTACAATGTTCCATCAGACTGTACAGGCTAACGGAGACACCTAGTTAATATACCCCATGGAGTACAATGTTCCATCAGACTGTACAGGCTAACGGAGACGCCTAGTTAATATACCCCATGGAGTACAATGTTCCATCAGACTGTACAGGTTAACAGAGACACCTAGTTAATATACCCCATGGAGTACAATGTTCCATCAGACTGTACAGGCTAACAGAGACACCTAGTTAATATACCCCATGGAGTACAATGTTCCATCAGACTGTACAGGCTAACGTAGACACCTAGTTAATATACCCCATGGAGAACAATTTTCCACCAGACTGTACAGGCTAACGGAGACACCTAGTTAATATACCCCATGGAGTACAATGTTCCATCAGACTGTACAGGCTAACAGAGACACCTAGTTAATATACCCCATGGAGTACAATGTTCCATCAGACTGTACAGGCTAATGGAGACACCTAGTTAATATACCCCATGGAGTACAATGTTCCATCAGACTGTACAGGCTAACGTAGACACCTAGTTAATATACCCCATGGAGTACAATGTTCCATCAGACTGTACAGGCTAACAGAGACACCTAGTTAATATACCCCATGGAGTACAATGTTCCATCAGACTGTACAGGCTAACGGAGACACCTAGTTAATATACCCCATGGAGTACAATGTTCCATCAGACTGTACAGGCTAACGGAGACACCTAGTTAATATACCCCATGGAGTACAATGTTCCATCAGACTGTACAGGCTAACGTAGACACCTAGTTAATATACCCCATGGAGTACAATGTTCCATCAGACTGTACAGGCTAACGTAGACACCTAGTTAATATACCCCATGGAGTACAATGTTCCATCAGACTGTACAGGCTAACGGAGACACCTAGTTAATATACCCCATGGAGTACAATGTTCCATCAGACTGTACAGGCTAACAGAGACACCTAGTTAATATACCCCATGGAGTACAATGTTCCATCAGACTGTACAGGCTAATGGAGACACCTAGTTAATATACCCCATGGAGTACAATGTTCCATCAGACTGTACAGGCTAACGTAGACACCTAGTTAATATACCCCGTGGAGTACAATGTTCCATCAGACTGTACAGGCTAACGGAGACACCTAGTTAATATACCCCATGGAGTACAATGTTCCATCAGACTACAGGCTAGCGGAGACACCTAGTTAATATACCCCATGGAGTACAATGTTCCATCAGACTGTACAGGCTAACGTAGACACCTAGTTAATATACCCCATGGAGTACAATGTTCCATCAGACTGTACAGGCTAACGTAGACACCTAGTTAATATACCCCATGGAGTACAATGTTCCATCAGACTGTACAGGCTAACGTAGACACCTAGTTAATATACCCCATGGAGTACAATGTTCCATCAGACTGTACAGGCTAACGGAGACACCTAGTTAATATACCCCATGGAGTACAATGTTCCATCAGACTGTACAGGCTAACGGAGACGCCTAGTTAATATACCCCATGGAGTACAATGTTCCATCAGACTGTACAGGTTAACGGAGACACCTAGTTAATATACCCCATGGAGTACAATGTTCCATCAGACTGTACAGGCTAACGGAGACACCTAGTTAATATACCCCATGGAGTACAATGTTCCATCAGACTGTACAGGCTAACGGAGACACCTAGTTAATATACCCTGTGGAGTACAATGTTCCATCAGACTGTACAGGCTAACAGAGACACCTAGTTAATATACCCAATGGAGTACAATGTTCCATCAGACTGTACAGGCTAACGTAGACACCTAGTTAATATACCCCATGGAGTACAATGTTCCATCAGACTGTACAGGCTAACGGAGACACCTAGTTAATATACCCCATGGAGTACAATGTTCCATCAGATTGTACAGGCTAACGTAGACACCTAGTTAATATACCCCATGGAGTACAATGTTCCATCAGACTGTACAGGCTAACGTAGACACCTAGTTAATATACACCATGGAGTACAATGTTCCATCAGACTGTACAGGCTAACGTAGACACCTAGTTAATATACCCCATGTAGTACAATGTTCCATCAGACTGTACAGGCTAACGTAGACACCTAGTTAATATACCCCATGGAGTACAATGTTCCATCAGACTGTACAGGCTAACAGAGACACCTAGTTAATATACCCCATGGAGTACAATGTTCCATCAGACTGTACAGGCTAACGTAGACACCTAGTTAATATACCCCATGGAGTACAATGTTCCATCAGACTGTACAGGCTAACGGAGACACCTAGTTAATATACCCCATGGAGTACAATGTTCCATCAGACTGTACAGGCTAACGGAGACGCCTAGTTAATATACCCCATGGAGTACAATGTTCCATCAGACTGTACAGGTTAACGGAGACACCTAGTTAATATACCCCATGGAGTACAATGTTCCATCAGACTGTACAGGCTAACGGAGACACCTAGTTAATATACCCCATGGAGTACAATGTTCCATCAGACTGTACAGGCTAACGGAGACACCTAGTTAATATACCCTGTGGAGTACAATGTTCCATCAGACTGTACAGGCTAACAGAGACACCTAGTTAATATACCCCATGGAGTACAATGTTCCATCAGACTGTACAGGCTAACGGAGACACCTAGTTAATATACCCCATGGAGTACAATGTTCCATCAGACTGTACAGGCTAACGGAGACACCTAGTTAATATACCCCATGGAGTACAATGTTCCATCAGATTGTACAGGCTAACGTAGACACCTAGTTAATATACCCCATGGAGTACAATGTTCCATCAGACTGTACAGGCTAACGTAGACACCTAGTTAATATACACCATGGAGTACAATGTTCCATCAGACTGTACAGGCTAACGTAGACACCTAGTTAATATACCCCATGTAGTACAATGTTCCATCAGACTGTACAGGCTAACGTAGACACCTAGTTAATATACCCCATGGAGTACAATGTTCCATCAGACTGTACAGGCTAACAGAGACACCTAATTAATATACCTAATGGAGTACAATGTTCCATCAGACTGTACAGGCTAACGGAGACACCTAGTTAATATACCCCATGGAGTACAATGTTCCATCAGACTGTACAGGCTAACGGAGACACCTAGTTAATATACCCCATGGAGTACAATGTTCCATCAGACTGTACAGGCTAACAGAGACACCTAGTTAATATACCCCATGGAGTACAATGTTCCATCAGACTGTACAGGCTAACGTAGACACCTAGTTAATATACCCCATGGAGTACAATGTTCCATCAGACTGTACAGGCTTACGTAGACACCTAGTTAATATACCCCATGGAGTACAATGTTCCATCAGACTGTACAGGCTAACGTAGACACCTAGTTAATATACCCCATGGAGTACAATGTTCCATCAGACTGTACAGGCTAATGGAGACACCTAGTTAATATACCCCATGGAGTACAATGTTCCATCAGACTGTACAGGCTAACGGAGACACCTAGTTAATATACCCCATGGAGTACAATGTTCCATCAGACTGTACAGGCTAACGGAGACACCTAGTTAATATACCCCATGGAGTACAATGTTCCATCAGACTGTACAGGCTACGGAGACACCTAGTTAATATACCCCATGGAGTACAATGTTCCATCAGACTGTACAGGCTAACGGAGACACCTAGTTAATATACCCCATGGAGTACAATGTTCCATCAGACTGTACAGGCTAACGTAGACACCTAGTTAATATACCCCATGGAGTACAATGTTCCATCAGACTGTACAGGCTAACGGAGACACCTAGTTAATATACTTCATGGAGTACAATGTTCCATCAGACTGTACATGCTAACGGAGACACCTAGTTAATATACCCCATGGAGTACAATGTTCCATCAGACTGTACAGGCTAACGGAGACACCTAGTTAATATACCCCATGGAGTACAATGTTCCATCAGACTGTACAGGCTTACGTAGACACCTAGTTAATATACCCCATGGAGTACAATGTTCCATCAGACTGTACAGGCTAACAGAGACACCTAGTTAATATACCCCATGGAGTACAATGTTCCATCAGACTGTACAGGCTAACGGAGACACCTAGTTAATATACCCCATGGAGTACAATGTTCCATCAGACTGTACAGGCTAACGGAGACACCTAGTTAATATACCCCATGGAGTACAATGTTCCATCAGACTGTACAGGCTAACGTAGACACCTAGTTAATATACCCCATGGAGTACAATGTTCCATCAGACTGTACAGGCTTACGTAGACACCTAGTTAATATACCCCATGGAGTACAATGTTTTACTTGCTGCTATAATACCTTCAGTATTGTACATGTACATGCAGCTCAGTAAAAATATTCAGCGAAAAGCATGTACATAAAAAGTCCAAACAGATTCGATGACATTTTTAAAAAATATCTGAAAGAATGGCTCAGCAGATGCTAAAAAGGCTCACAATGACTTGTACATTTTGTAAAGATGGGGTCTAAGAAGGAATCACTTTTAATGTTTGTTTTGCGTGTTTGTCCAGATTTTGAATTCATTTGCCCCTTTTCTACTGGCTATTGTTGGGCAGTTAGTTTTCATGCCATTTTACTTGCACACGATGGTTGGTAACATAGTTCACCTGGATAATTGCAAGAAAACCTATTTGAAGTGACACTTCTGTCAAAAGTAGACTTGAAATACAAATTTTATTTTTACAGGTGTACGATCTCTGACGTTTAAGGAAGACATACTAACCATTGGCACAGGTGTTGGACATGTACTGTTCTTTGATGTTAAAGGTGGGAAATACATAGAAACAGAGTGTGAGCAGGTGTGTTCACTGAAAGTAGGAAAAGGTTGGTTGGTAAGTACTGAAATATGTAGTTTGTTAATTTCTTAATTAGTCTTAATTAGTTATTTATTTATTTATTTTTTTAAATTCAAGATCATTTCAAATATTAAGTATCATTTAGTTTGAACACTGTTGAACGCCACTTTCAGCAATTTTTCAGCTTAATCATGGCATCCAGTTTTTATTGGGGGAGGAAGCTAGAGTACCCGGAGATAACCCCCAACCTTCGGTAGGAAAACTGGCAATCCTTATCAAATAAGAACCCGCATTCTAATTGTGTTGACAGACCATAGTAAATGAACCACCTTAAACACTCGGCTTAAGCCCTAGGTCCATCAAATTTGGTCCAGTAGTATCTTATGATGAGTATACAGGTTGCTGGTGTATAGTACATTTTGGAAGTTTATGTACCATATTAAAACAGTTATCACATCTTTAATGACCAATATTAATTTAACTGTCAGCTAGACATTTAAAATGTTATGGGTGGGCCAGATTTGAATATTTACTAACTGCTGTAAATTATCAATCATGTTATCAGAAAATCTTGATCATCTGATAGTTTTACAACATTGGAGGAAAATATGGCTAAAATTACAGTCATATGGCTAAATTTATGGCACAAGGCTAAAAAAGGTGTGTGACAAATCTTGGAGAAAAATGAACAGACAACAGAAGCAGACCAAACCTTTTAGCCTTTCCCCCTAATTTTAACAAAAAAGCAGGCACTTGATCCATTTAGGTTTACAAGTGACCATGTTAAAGTTTTTGGATTAGGGCAGTTCATCTGTACCCATGCATGGTAGGATGACAATATTTGGTATATAGGTTGCTGATGAATAGTACATGACTGTCTGGTAGGTGTAACCTGACCTTGACCTAAATTTCATGGTCCAGTTACTACATTAATGTTGTTGATTTAGGTCCTTTTCTCTGTAACCATGCATTGTATATTTTAAATGATAACTATTTTATTTAATTTAAATCTATTTGCATGTTGCTCATGAAGTTTTTTTTTTCATTACTGATGCAGAAAGTGTTAGAGGTTAAATTTGTTTATGAACTTTTGTTACAGGTAAATGATGACAATACAGCACTTACCTCGTTTATGTTACAGGTACATGATGACAATACAATACTTACCTCGTTTATGTTACAGGTACATGATGACAATACAGCACTTACCTCGTTTATGTTACAGGTACATGATGACAATACAATACTTACCTCGTTTATGTTAGAGGTACATGATGACAATACAATACTTACCTCGTTTATGTTACAGGTACATGATGACAATACAATACTTACCTGGTTTTTGTTACAGGTACATGATGACAATACAATTCTTACCTCGTTTATGTTACAGGTACATGATGACAATACAATACTTACCTTGTTTATGTTACAGGTACATGATGACAATACAATACTTACCTCGTTATGTTACAGGTACATGATGACAATACAATACTTACCTGGTTTTTGTTACAGGTACATGATGACAATACAATACTTACCTCGTTTATGTTACAGGTACATGATGACAATACAATACATACCTCGTTTATGTTACAGGTACATGATGACAATACAATACTTACCTCGTTTATGTTACAGGTAAATGATGACAATACAATACTTACCTGGTTTTTGTTACAGGTACATGATGACAATACAATACTTACCTCGTTTATGTTACAGGTACATGATGACAATACAATACTTACCTGGTTTATGTTACAGGTACATGATGACAATACAATACTTACCTCGTTTATGTTACAGGTACATGATGACAATACAATACTTACCTGGTTTATGTTACAGATACATGATGACAATACAATACTTTCCTTGTTTATATTACAGATACATGATGACAATACAATACTTTCCTTGTTTATGTTACAGATACATGATGACAATACAATACTTACCTCGTTTATGTTACAGGTAAATGATGACAATACAATACTTGCCTTGTTTACGTTACAGGTACATGATGGCAATACAATACTTACCTCGTTTAAAATAACAACACCATAAATAATGGTTGCATATTTCCACATTCCCCCATAACTTCTCATTAATGCTATTTTTAGACATGTTTTTGTTTATTTTGTTTTCTTTTTTATGTTTACAGTTACATGATGACAACTATAGAGAATTTTTTATGGATCATTATTATCCAAATGCCATTTATACACATCAGTATGACCACACGGGGACGAGACTATTTACAGCTGGTGGGCCACTCCCAGCTGGACTGTGGGGAAATTATGCTGGACTGTGGCATTAGAAGTGTTAAAAGACATGCAGGGTGTCACAGCAATAAAAATGTGCTGGAATCATAGGGGCATATGGCCATGAATAACACCACCATTTGGTTATCGCTGAAACTCTTACTGTATAAGTAGTAAATTGGAACTGTATATGCAGGAAAGGGTCTTCTATTTTTAACACACTTTAAACAGTACAGATTTTATAGTATTATGATATAATGTCAAAACATATTCTGCTCAAATTAATATAAAATGGCCATGTAGATTGTTGTTTTGGTATATTCATTGACAGTTGTATGGTTTAAGTGAGGTGAATATTCTGGTTACGAGATGGCATAGATAATTAATGCCCTTCATATTATACATGGTTTTTGTAAATGATTTATATATTGTACGATTGACCCAGTAAATTAGAAGTTGAACGAGCATATTAACAGCTTATGACATGTTTTGGATGATAATTTTCTGTTTAAGAGGAATTTTTCTAATGTATAAAGTAGTTATTTTTCATCTTTATTTAATTCAGTTTCATTGTACCACTATAGATTACTTCAATTCCGAAGTTTTCGATAAAATATTGTTATATTCCCTTCCCATGGTACACAGATAATGACTGTTCACTTGTGGTTGGTGTATATTTTGTGATAAAACTCGAATTTTTCAGTGAAATTTATATTACTTGTTGATGTATCTAACAATGAAAGAAAATCTTCCTTTTAGATATTTCTCTGGTAATAGTAATGTATGAAAACAATATTATATATCCTACTTATTCACAGATTTTTCCTGTGTCAGTTAATGTCAGATATGAGTGCATGTGTGTATGAAATTATCTCCTGTTTTGTGTACATTGTGTATATTCATCAGAAAAATAAGGGTATCAAACTCACATTGCCATTTTTGACACAATATTCTGTAAAATGAATTCAGATTGTTACTTTGTGGTAATCAAGGGAAGGCACCTATGAAAATATGGTGTCCAACCATAACAGCAATTTTACTGTTTTTTTCTGATATATTTTTATTCAGTCAAGATGGTTTAGATGCCCAACCACAGTTACAACCCTTGGTGCCATGTATTTAAATGCAGGCTTTAAATTAAATACTACTTTTAGATTGTACTTCTTCCACTTATTTAAAGTAATCAGGGTTCCCACACAACCTTGAAAATTTGAAAAGACTGGGAATTACATTTTTCCTTTCCCTGGTCTGGAAAAGTATTGGTGTTTCATATACATGGCAAAAATCTGGATATTGTTTACATTGAAAAGTGATCTGGATTGCATGTTTATTGTATCTATTTATATTCCAAAGTTTTGCTGTCTCACGGTAACTTTTTAAGGGGCAAGATAATTTTCACCTAAGTTTTGAATCGGGATACATACATATTCACTCAAGCCCTTTAAATAAGTCTTCAAATAATAGTTCATTTTGGTTATTGAAACTGACAATGTCAGGCAATTCAAAGGACCTTAAAAATCATTGAAAAGTCTTTGAAATTGAAATGAAAATTATTCTAGGTACCCAATTATTCAATGCAGTCTTAAAAACTAAATATAATTTGCAGTGAAATCTATTTCAAGATTGTACTTGTATTAACTTTGTACTTCAATGTTTTATACAATAAACAATGACAGTTTAAGTTGTTCTTTTATTATGTAGGTAAAGTATATGACATTTGCATAAAGTACACAGAGGTAGTTGCCGATAAGCACAGTGAGGACCCTGTAAAGTCTGTACACTGTGATACTGTCTTTACCATCACAAATGCTGATTAATATCCGAATATGTAAGACATTCATGTGAAAATAGCACTGCCATGTTGATACATATTTGGTTTGTACAGTTTTTTGTAGACAATAATTTTTAAGAATTAAATTTGCTTTGTCTGCTGAAATCTGATACTAATTCAAATTGAGCAACCCCTATTATATAACTTGTATTGTCAGATGATCTATTCTTATGCCATTATAATTTAAATACTCCTATGGCGTCATCGTTGTTTTTTACTACTAAAATTGTTAAGATTTAGAGTTAAAATTAAATAAGTAATATTTCAAATTTCTGTACATGTTATACTCTCTTCTGTGATTGTTGTCCCAGTTTTGAAGTGCATTCTAGTTTTAATAGAACAACCCTAATATTGAATGAATAATTTTGTTTTCAATTCTTTTCTCTTTACATTTAAAAAAACATATCTGTTCTGAATTTATAGTAGTCATGTTATAACAGAATTAAAAATCTATTGATATTGCAGCCCTTTGAATCCATTAATTTGGTCATGTTTACAGTGGTGATTTATTATTCAGTGTAAGATATAAGTTTCTAGAAATACTGAACCATAATAGATATTCAGTTTTCGGTTTGAATAGAAAGAAGCAACATTTAATCTTAAGATTCTCTAAAATATATTTTTTTATAATTTCTTTAAATTAATTTTATGATAAATAAGATTGTGGCTTCTATACACAATTTTAAATTTTTGTCCAAAAATAATAATTTAATCAAATGTAAGAGTTCTAATTGTTCTGATTTTCTAAATTGCTAACATTTTAACAGCAGGAAAATTGTTCAGCTGATAACGAAGAAAAATGGTTACCAATTCAAATGTACTTATAAACTGAGTGAAGAAATATACTGATAGCTCTACTGTCATAAATAAAAACCATTAAACTCATGAAACTAATTGAATTTGTTGTAAATGACATGCTATTTTTCTGAAACAATTATTTCTATTACAACAGACAATTTTAGTTGGTAAGTGCATGTATATTGCATTGATAATTCATTGTGAATACCTGGTTGATATCATTTCATACTGTTTTATATGTAGAAAATGTATTTGTTAATCATTTTTTAATGGATTTTTGAGGTTTTTCTTGCATATGTATAATAACTAGGATCAGTTTGAATATTTAAACTCTTAAGTTGATATCACAAATGTAGGACACATAAGAGCACTATTTCTGATCAAACATATTTTCTCAAGTGTCAATGTTTATATATTTTTTTAAATTTAAAAAAAATCATCTTACATTGATATCAACTGGCTTAATTAAAGACCTTCAGTAGATAAAGCTACCCTGAAATGATATGAACATTTTATTATACTATTCTGAAGTTTTGCAATGATTGGCGATATTTACATAAGTAGATGTTAATATTAAGCCATATTGTTTTGTTTTAAAGATGTTTATAAGTAAACAGTAAACAGACTTGATTTTTACTGTTCAATATATACAATATTGAATTTGCAATGTTTTCATTTAAATATGTCCAAAATAAAGAAAAATGGAACATCATGCTTTTTGTTTAATTATTGTTTTATGTTCATAAGAGAAGTAACATCAGGGTATGGGGTTCAAGTCTCACTGCGGGCAAGGTGTACTCGACTCCAATGTTAATTGACAAGGATTGCCAGTTTTCTTACTGAAGGTCGGGGTTCTCTCTGGGTACTCTGGCTTCCTCCTCCAATAAAAACTGGACGCCATGAAAAAGCTAAAAAATTGTTTTGAAGAAATGATTTTGTCTTGAAAACTCAGGAACTTTGTGCATTAACTATCAGAACGGATGTTGGGTCCTGACCTAAGCTAATAATATCCTCGGGGAGGGTGGGTGGGCTCGTATCCATGTGTGAAAGACCCACTGACAAAGTTAGGGTCCAATTATGAAAAACAAAGTGGCACAATATATATACAGTAGACAGTGAGATACTTGTTATTCATGTCACAATGGGGCCATTATACAAGTCTCCCAAATTTTACATAATTGTTCAAGTCGTCTTTGACATTTTAGACTTGCAAAATGCCTAGCGCTTAAGTGCCCGTTTCCGCAACCTTTACCGAAAGCCATGACGTTCCGTAATATTTTAATAATTTTATCGGAGTCTTTCTGCAACGTTTACAGGTGCGGAATTACCGGAGCTTTCGTGAATACGATTTTTTCTTTACCGGATAGATTCCGCAAAGTTTACGAGTGCGGTAACTTTACGGAGGCTTCGTGAATAAGGTCCCAGTAAATTTCAGTATTGTACAATTTTTAAAGTGGCAAAACTATAATTAATTAATTAATATTTTTCGGATCATCCTGAACATTGAACTTGACCTTTATTTTATTGTTCTAAATAGCTGTGCAAAATATCATTCAAATCCGTTGACGCGTTTCCAAGTTATCATCTGGAAACTTTCGGGGGACGGACAGTAGCCCAGTGGGAATCTGTGACGTACTAATACAGATACAGAACTACACCGATTGGGAAGGAACGACTGCAGCTGACTATGTACGTACACACCATGTAAACTTTGCGGTAGATTACGCAGTAGTCTTCTTTTTCTAGTACCAAATATTTCAAGTCAAAAGTTTGTTGTTACTTGAGCAGTTTTGACGATGTTTTACTTTGTCTATTCCAGTCCGGTTTATTTTGAGTTTACAGATATGATATCGCTATCATATACATATAGATGATATACTCTCAACAACTTTAGTTCCTGTAGTTAACTGTAAGTTTAAAAAACACGAATTAATAGCATGCACGTACCTTCTATTTCATCCGACTCCATTTCTGTTTGCCATTTCAAGTGTGTTGATAGACCCTGAACAATTCTTAGATCTGAAATCTATGCAAAATCTAAGGTAAGTATAATTTTCTCAATGAATGATATATTATACAGTATCCATACACTGTTGACGGGAAAGAATGTGCAGGCTCTTATTATTGAAGGTTTTATGTTTACACGCGGAAAATGAAAAAGTATATAAGTATATGCCAATGATATACACACTTTATTAGTGTATTGAAGTATATATAAGTATATATTCTAAGCATTCTAAGCTCTGGGAAAATTGGGGGGGGGGGGGTGGAGAGAGGCGATGAGTGAGGATGCGACGCTCCGAAAAATTCCACAGTTCCTATCAATTACAAATATTTTCTAGTAATATGGTTTTTATCCTGCAATGGCATTTTATATGATTATTGTTTCAGTTTATACGCTATGAACACCAATGTATTTTCAGTGTGAGTGTAGCGAAAGACAGTAGTTGTATACAACAAGCGTTATATAACTACTTTTTCTACGACTTGTTTAATGATGCAATTTAATGTAATCAATTTTTTAAATATTTGTTTTCTAAATTATCATTTGATTGCCTTTATAGGACCCAATGTAATTTAAGTGCATGTGGGACATTTCATACCGTTATTCGTTTAATAGAATGCCCATTGCATGATAAATACAATTCTATATAGAACTCGTTAGTTGTGTATACATGTGTACTTGAATATTTCTTCTTGAAGAAAAGTAATAAGGCGAATATTTTAGTTCAGTTTTCATCTCATGCTCGGGAAAGCCCTAAACATGTTACAAACCTTTGTATAAGTATCGATACAGCAAATGTTCGGTGTTGATAGCAAAGAACAGGAACAGAATAACTAGGATGAAAGCGAACTCCAATAAGCTAATGTCGATCGTCTGCTTTCGGGAAAACAAAGAAAGGAAGGAAAAGTATAAAGCAAAAGTCAGTTACGTTAAACTTAATATACGTACGAAAAAATCAAATAAATGCAAGGGAATGAAGAAAACAGACTGGTACTTTTTTAAAATTTAAATCGCCGTGCCGTAGAAAACGTAACATAGAACAAAGAAGACAGAGATAAAAAAATAAAAGTAAAACTAAAACTAAACTGACGAACAAAGTGTTGATGTATATATATCAAATAAACCAAGTACATAAAATGTGCAAAACAGTCTAAATAAAATATTGAATAAAAGCAGATACATATATATAAGCGTCTTCTAGTTCTTGCTGTAATGTAGTATGCCTACGTACCTTGACTGGAAATAGATGTGGAAATTCTAATGCCATCTGTAAACCTGAGTTCACGGCATGTGAAAACCAACCATCGATGACTTCAAACGAACTCTTTAAATAATCCTGCTTCAACGACTCCATCATACATACAGACGAGTACGAATATAATTTTGCATTTGTATCCATTAAATTAAGTAGTGACATCGCAAAGTCCTCAATCATGGTGCTTACTTCTTTACGATAATCCTTTCTGTGGCGTTGCTATAGCTGTAACCTTCAGTAGCTATACGACGTCACCGTTTGTGACGTTAAATATAGGATGGCGATTCTAATATACTGTTGGGACCACACTGGGAGGATTCCCATTGCTGGCCCAGCGCGTCCCTAGGTGGCGTATAGGAACGATCCTCTCGTTGGGGGGTTGTCAGGTCATAATACAGAAAGCCTGGCCGCGGACCGTAATGAGTGACGTTTTTGGAGAGTGCCACGATCAGTGCACTATAAAAACCACTTTTGTAGATTTCCAAAAAAGTAGGCTCATTGTAGCCGCTACAGAAGGCTTAATTAATCTCTGCCCCTAGAAAAGAGACAGGCTTAAAGCGACACCCTAAGAACTACAGGAGGCAGACCGAAAGCTATGTGAGACTGGACAAGCTTAATGTTGAACGACACCATAAGGACGTGAAGAAGCAGGCAGAGAAAGATGTGGCATACACTACAGGCTTAAAGCTATTCGACACCATAAAGGCGTCAAGAGGCAGAGAGAGAAAGCTAAGGGAGACATGACAGGCTACAAAGCTGTACAATAACCCAAGGACGTCAAATGACAGAGACTTGGTAGAATCAGTTGGCAGATAGGCACCAGAGATTTAACTAACACTGATGACAGATGCAAAATGGTGACAATATGTACGTGTATATAACAAGTTGAGATATATTATTGGATGTTTCTACATCCGTTATTTATTCCACCTGCCCACTTCATGCATTATTGGATGTTTGTACAACCCTTAATAATTCCACCTGACCACTACATGCATTATTGGATGTTTGTACACCCGTTATTAATTCCACCTGACCACTACATGCATTATTGGATGTTTGTACACCCGTTATTAATTCCACCTGCCCACTTCATGCATTATTGGATGTTTGTACACCCGTTATTAATTCCACCTGACCACTACATGCATTATTGGATGTTTGCACATCCCTTATTAATTCCACCTATCTACATTTGTTCTGTTGTTTGTTAACTCTGTTCTGACAATAGAGATCTCAAACAACAAGAAATTCTTAGAATATTTAGTGGAATGCAAGAGGATGTGGTGTATACTGGGCATAAAACAACAAACAATCAATCAATCTTGCTGTTAGTGCCTGCTGAAAAATAAATCTTGAAGCAATACATTTAGTGACAGATGATATTTCTATAGCCTGATGAGGGCTTTTGTTGTTGTTTGTTTGAATGGTGACAACTTTCAGCAATTTTTATACCCAGCCACACGAAGTGGCGAGGTATTACGTTATATCCTCCGTTTCGTTCGGTCTCTGTACGTCCGTCCGTCAAGATCTGAATATTTATTTATTTTGGTAGGAACAACATTTATCACAAAACAATTGAAACAATGTGTAGAAACAAGTTATTTTCATTTCTGGAAAAATACTTATTATTTGTTGTGAAATAATAGATTTAAAGACGTATTTAAAATAAACGTATGTATTATATTTGCATGTCATTCAGAACTCATGAGCCGTCTCGCTAAAAATCTAACTAAAAGAATGCCAGATTTGGTAAAGAATGTGGAAGATATATATAAACAGTTATACAACAAACACGATATGATCGATCAGTTGTCAGTCCAGATGGATTTCTTCTGTCCAACAGTCATGACACAGGAAGCCAAATTACGTCGTCTAAATGTTGCATACGGAGGCGAGGAGAGTGAGCGAATTAAAGAAATTAGAAATGTAGGGAGGCATGTTGGTAAGTGCATGAATGATACTCTTATACGAATTAATAGATTAAGATATACACTGAACGGTAAATTTCCTTATAAAATATGTTAGGAGCTCTAGAGCTAGGGAATGAGTGAGTAAATAGGGTAAGGACAAAAATGTACAAACGAATGAGTAAGACAGAAATGTACAAACAAATGAGTAAGACAGAAATGTACAAACGAATGAGTAAGACAGAAATGTACAAACGAATGAGTAAGAGAAATGTACAAACGAATGAGTAAGACAGAAATGTACAAACGAATGAGTAAGACAGAAATGTACAAACGAATGAGTAAGAGAAATGTACAAACAAATGAGTAAGACAGAAATGTACAAACAAATGAGTAAGACAGAAATGTACAAACAAATGAGTAAGACAGAAATGTACAAACAAATGAGTAAGACAGAAATGTACAAACAAATGAGTAAGACAGAAATGTACAAACGAATGAGTAAGACAGAAATGTACAAACAAATGAGTAAGACAGAAATGTACAAACAAATGAGTAAGACAGAAATGTACAAACGAATGAGTAAGACAGAAATGTACAAACGAATGAGTAAGACAGAAATGTACAAACGAATGAGTAAGACAGAAATGTACAAACAAATGAGTAAGACAGAAGTATATAGTGTTAAGAAGAATTAGACAAACGAGTGAGTAAATAGGTTATGACATAACTGTACAAAGGAGTGAGTAAATATGGTTAAGATAGTAGTTTGTAAAAATCAGCTTGAACATAATATTCTATGTAGAGCAAAGAATGCGAGACTCAGTGTCCGGTCTGACTTTGCTTTGTTTAAAATCAGTGTTTGTCATCTCCTTTGTTTGATATTACCTCCCCCACACCCAATATAGAATATGTACGTTTCCTTGAAAGTAACACGCTCTATGTGTGACGATGGGATTCTTGATAAACACATTATTAGTATATAACCATGAATCTATATCTATATAGTATGATCTTCGACTTTGTTTTCTTTAAATTACAGGTATTTTAAAGATTTTATCCTTTGCTGTTCTGGATATAAGGGATCAAGTGCAAACCACAAAATGAGTGTTGTTTTTAAAATCTATGTTACAGTCAATTATGTGTTATGTAAATATTTTATTAATTTTGTTTTATGTTAAAACCTGGTATTTTGTTTTATGTATAAACTTAATGAATACAAACTTGATGAATTCTAAACTGTAATGCCACGTCAGCAGACATACTACAATTAGAAGTCTGGAAACTTTTGCACCATATTATTGTGCATGTCTTATGTGGATACATTATGAAATAAATTCATGTGGTTCACTTCTTGGAAGTGACAGCACAATGGATGGCCTTAACGATTGACTTCACTAGTAAAATAAAGAACAAGAACACAAAATACAAAGTAGGTGTACATTTTCAAGGATTAATTAAATATTCGTCAATGAAATGAACAGGATAATCAAACAGGCATCATAAGTGATATTGAGTGTTGAAAATATCCCTCATGCCAAAACACATTCAAAATGTAACTGGTGTTTGATGCACAATTATCCTATCATCCTCACAAGTCAGGGTTTCTGTGTCCACATGTGTCCACATGTGGACACAGAAACCCTGACTTGTGAGGATGTTATCCTATAAGGATGAAAGTTTTACGCTTTAAGATTTGACAATCAGGCTTATAAGCATTAAAAGAGAGTTTGAGTATATAGATACTGTATAGGCCAAGGACTTTGAGTATATAAATACTGTATTGGCCAAGGACTTTGAGTATATAGATACTGTATTGGCCAAGGACTTTGTGTATATAGATACTGAATTGGCCAAGGACTTTGAGTATATAGATACTGTATTGGCCAAGGACTATGAGTATATAGATACTGTATTGGCCTAGGACTTCGAGTATATAAAACTGTATTGGTCGAGAACTTTGAGCATATAGATACTGTATTGGCCAAGGACTATGAGTATATAGATACTGTATTGGCCTAGGACTTCGAGTATATAAAACTGTATTGGTCGAGAACTTTGAGCATATAGATACTGTATTGGCCAAGGACTTGAGTATATAGATATTGTATTGGCCAAGGACTTTGAGCATATAGATACTGTATTGGCCAAGGACTTTGAGTATATAGATATTGTATTGGCCAAGGACTTTGAGTATATAGATATTATATTGGCCAATGTCTTCAAGTATATAAAACTGTATTGGCCAAGGACTTTAAGCATATAGATACTGCATTGGCCAAGGACTTTGAGTATTAGATACTGTATTGGCCAAGGACTGGTATTGGCTAAAATTGGGAGTATAAATATTAAAAAGTTAAGACACCAACATCTTCAATGTGACAATATCTCATTTGTTCCAATATCAACAGTTCAATTTATCTAGGTAACAGTTCAATTTATCTAGGTAACAGCTTATTTTATTACACCGACAGCAATTAAATACTAAGATTTCTCAGTGAAATAAATTCATGTGGTTCACTTCTTGGAAGTGACATCACAATGGATGGCCTTAACGATTGACTTCACTATTAAAATGAGGCACAAGAACACAAAATAAAAAGTAGGTGTACATTTTCAAGGATATATTAAATATTCGTCAATGAAATGAACAGGATAATCAAACGGGCATCATAAGTGATATTGAGTGTTGAAAATATCCCTTATGCCAAAACACATTCAAAATATCCCCCCCCCTCATGCCAAAACACATTCAAAATGTCCCTCATGCCAAAACACATTCAAAATGTAACTGGTGTTTGATGCACAATTATCCTATAAGGATGAAAGTTTTACGCTTTTATCTTGACAATCAGGCTTAAAAGCATTAAAAGAGAGTTTGAGTTTATAGATTCTGTATTGGCCAAGGACTTTGAGTATATAAATACTGTATTGGCCAAGGACTTTGAGTATATACATACTGTATTGGCCAAGGACTTAGGGTATATACATACTGTATTGGCCAAGGACTTTGGGTATATAGATACTGTATTGGCCAAGGACTTTGGGTATAGAGATGCTGTATTGGTCAGGGTCTTTGAGTATATAGATACTGTATTGGCCAAGGACTTTGGGTATATACATACTGTATTGGCCAAGGACTTTGAGTATATAGATACTGTATTGGCCAAGGACTTTGGGTATATAGATACTGAATTGGCCAAGGACTTTGGGTATATACATACTGTATTGGCCAAGGACTTTGGGTATATAGATATTGTATTGGCCAAGGACTTGGGGTATATACATACTGTATTGGCCAAGGACTTAGGGTATATACATACTGTATTGGCTAAGGACTTTGGGTATATAGATACTGAATTGGCCAAGGACTTTGGGTATATAGATATTGTATTGGCCAAGGACTTGGGGTATATACATACTGTATTGGTCAAGGACTTAGGGTATATACATACTGTATTGGCCAAGGACTTTGGGTATAAAGATACTGTATTGGCCAAGGACTTTGGGTATATAGATACTGTATTTGCCAAGAACTTTGGGTGTATAGATACTGTATTGGCCAAGGACTTTGGGTATAGAGATGCTGTATTGGTCAGGGTCTTTGAGTATATAGATACTGTATTGGCCAAGGACTTTGGGTATATACATACTGTATTGGCCAAGGACTTTGAGTATATAGATACTGTATTGGCCAAGGACTTTGGGTATATAGATATTGTATTGGCCAAGGACTTTGGGTATATACATACTGTATTGGCCAAGGACTTTGAGTATATAGATACTATATTGGCCAAGGACTTTGAGTATATAGATGCTGTATTGGCCAAGGACTTTGGGTATATAGATACTGTATTGGCCAAGAACTTCGGGTATATAGATATTGTATTGGCCAAGGACTTTGAGTATATAGATACTGTATTGGCCAAGGACTTTGAGTATATACATACTGTATTGGCCAAGGACTTTGAGTATATAGATTCTGTATTGGCCAAGGACTATGAGTATATAGATACTGTATCGGCCAAGGACTTTGAGTATATAGATACTGTATTGGCCAAGGACTTAGAGTATATAGATACTGTATTGGCCAAGGACTTTGGGTATATAGATACTGTATTGGTCAAGGACAAGTTCTTATGTTGTTAAATAACATTATACATTGATAATGTGATAAGGCAGATACCGAGCAAAACAGGGTAGATCAGTAAATTAGGCATAGGTTTTTTCCAGGTCTTTCCTTTTATATATGCTAAATTGTTGTTATTTTCAATGAATTGTCTACCCCTTCTTGACAGTGGAACCAATGAATTGTCTACCCCTTCTTGACAGTGGAACCAATGAATTGTCTACCCCTTCTTGACAGTGGAACCAATGAATTGTCTATCCCTTCTTGTCAGTGGAACCAATGAATTGTCTACCCCTTCTTGACAGTGGAACCAATGAATTGTCTATCCCTTCTTGACAGTGGAACCAATGAATGGTCTACCCCTTCTTGACAGTGGAACCAATGAATTGTCTACACCTTCTTGACAGTGGAACCAATGAATTGTCTACCCTTCTTGACAGTGCAACAAATGAATGGTCTACCCCTTCTTGACAGTGGAAAACAATGAATTGTCTACCCCTTCTTGACAGAGGAACCAATGAATTGTCTACCCCTTCTTGACAGTGGAACCAATGAATTGTCTACCCCTTCTTGACAGTGGAACCAATGAATTGTCTACCCCTTCTTGACAGTGGAACCAATGAATTGTCTATCCCTTCTTGACAGTGGAACCAACGAATTGTCTATCCCTTCTTGACAGTGGAACCAATAAATTGTCTACCCCTTCTTGACAGTGGAACCAATGAATTGTCTACCCCTTCTTGACAGTGCAACAAATGAATGGTCTACCCCTTCTTGACAGTGGAACCAATGAATTGTCTACCCCTTCTTGACAGTGGAACCAATGAATTGTCTACCCCTTCTTGACAGTGGAACCAATGAATTGTCTACCACTTTTTGACAGTGGAACCAATGAATTGTCTACCCCTTCTTGACAGTGGAACCAACTGGTTTCAGAGATTGACAGGAAATAGTAATCAAGTGCAAAACCCAATCTAGAACCATCAAATTGATAGACATAAGGGTTTGTACATTATGAAATACAGTGGATTCCTCTTAATTGCATAACCAATTTGTCCGAGAAAAATCTGCAATTAACAGGAATATACAATTAACAGAAATGCAATATTTTAACAGAAAATATAGTTATCACTTTAATTGTCTAATTAAAAGCTGTGTTTATCCATAAAACTCTTTTCTTATGCTTTAATTCCTGTAAAAGCAATTACAATATAAACAAAAGGATGTCAAAACATGCTTTGATAATTCTAGTGCAAGACACTGTATAATTACCTCATTAGGTAAATGTCAGTTTTTGACAAGTAGAAAGTCCATTTCTGGATAATTTTATGCAATAAACTTGAATTTTTTAATTTCTTGACATTTTTCATGCAATTAACAGAAATTAATAACATGAAGAGTAAAAGAAATTGTTTGGTGTTTTAAAGTCTTATGCAATTAATAGAAATATTCAATTAACAGGTATGCAATTAAATGGAGGCCACTGTATTCATTGTCCATGTACATGGAAATCCTTAAAACACAAGTACATTAATAAGAGGATTGATTGATTGATTAATGGTGTTTAACGCCCGAGCAGCAATATTTCAGCTATATTCAGGCGATGAACATGAAATGGATGATAAAATGAACAGGAAATGATGATGAATGAAAATGGGATGGGACACAAGGAAAAATAGGGATAACGGATTTTAGATTGCCACTGGCAAATGGGAGGATGGATAGGGTCGGGCAATTTAGCCTCCTGTAGCGGGATCGAAATCCCTACTCATAGCGAATACTACAGCAGCGTTCTTTAACGTGCGAGGAACGTGGCATTTTTCCCAACACGGTGCACTAATATGGTTTGCGGTCAGGTTTTCCGTATTATGGCCTGACAACCCCAGCTTGCCAGGGGTACCCCATTCAACGACCTGGGGCACACATCCCAGTCGGTCTTTAGGCAAACCGACCTGACACGCCGGTCAGGGTACTGGGCGCTATTTAGTCGCCTTTTACGACAAGCTAGCGCCACTGCGGTCTCTTCTTTTAGCCACCCGGATCCCGCACGGGGCCATTAATAAGAGGATAAATTAAGCAATCACCTTAAATATTCACCACAAATTGGATTACTAAAAACATTTATTTTACATCAGGTAAGAAGTGCATGAACACCCATGAGCTTTTAGATCTAAAAAACTAGAGGCTACCAGGAGCCTGTATCGCTCACCTGAACCTGAAACCAAACAACCCTTTTTTATCCAGCTTTTGTTTGCTATAAGGAATTCCTTAACACTTCTGCAAAAGTAATTAATTTTTACCTTTTAAGGGAAATAACTCCTATAAGGAGGAGCTTTTGATGCTTAGAGGTAGAAGGGAGGTTCACTTCAAATTTGCTGTACCTGTTATACTTTTTTAACTAACAGTCGAAAACTCTCTTGACTCCCCCCCCCCCCCCCTATTTTCTATTTTAAGCCAACGTAGCTATGTAGGTAGTCAGGTGTCATGATTTGCACAATTTTGGTAGAGGACGTCCTAAAGATGATGTGTGCCATGTTTCAAAGCAGGCCTTTAATGGGTTAAAAGAGAAGATTTTTTAAAATCAAGTAAAATTGATTAAAAAAATGTTCAAGGAGAATAATTCCGAAACGGTTCATCAGACAATCTTGACCCCAAGTCATTTTTGTAGCCTTCATAGAGCAGAACAATTAAGCAATGATAACTTTTCTCTAGTTCTAATAATTTTCAAGATTTTGAGGCAAAAATGTCAATATTAATCAATTTCACCAATTAAAGGGCAATAACTGCTATAAGGGGTCATCATACAACTTTGACCCAATGGAGTGTTTCGTAGAGCTTTTGATTCCGATAAAGGCATGTCTCTTCAGTTCCCCTGTATCTGTTATACTTTTTGAACTATAAGACAAAAAATGTATTTTTACCCCCCCCCCCCCCCCCCGTTCTTGTTTTAGCCATGGCGGCCACGCTGATTAAGTGGATGATGTGTACAAAGTTTCAAAGCAGTACTTTCAGTGGTTTCAGAGGAGAAGATTTTAAAAAATCAATTAAAACCAATTAAAATAAGCAGTTAAAGGGCAATAACTCTTAAACGGTTAATCATACAATCTTGACTCTAAAGCCAATTATGTAGCCCTCATAGAGCAGAACAATTAAGCAATGCTTACTTTTTCCCTAGTTTTAAATATTTTCAAGATTTTGAGGCAAAAATGGCAAAAATCATCACTTTCAACAATTAAAGGGCAATAACTCCTACAAGGAGTCGTCACACAACTTTGACCCAATGGAGTGTTTTGTAGAGCTTTTGATGCTGAAGAAGGAGGGTCGCTTTGGTTTTCCTGTATCTGTTATACTTTTTGAACTATAAGGCAGAGACGAAAATAAATGATTTCTTACGCATATTGTCTTTAAATGTATGTGGTATAAAAACTAGACTTTGTTATCCAGAATTTAGAACTTTGTTAAATACCTTTGATATTATTTGCTTAACTGAAACAAAACTAGACGATTTTGACGATATTAATTTTGATGATTTTGTCTTCAGATACAAAAATCGAAAACATGTTACTAATAAATCGGGTGGTATAGCTTTGGGCTATAAAACTCACTTGAATGATTATATAAAACTTGTCGAAACGAATTGCCCATTTGTATTGTGGTTTAGTGTAGACAAAAATATTTTAAGAACTACCCAAAATGTTGTTTCGTCTATGTGCCCCCTGAAAATAGTATTTATGCATCCGAAGATCAATTTTCTGAAATTGAACTAGAATATCAAAGATTAAATAGAAATTTTGATTTTATTTGTCTGTTGGGAGATATGAATGCCCGGACAGGAAATTTACCCGACTTTATTGAAACAAATTTAAACGATGACTTTTTTGTACGTAATGTTGTAGATATTAATGAGTTCAGTGATGTCACAGTTTTAGATGAACTCAATTTGTCTCGAGTGAGAAACAGTCCAGATTCTTTTGTAAATGGGTACGGTAGAAAATTAATAGAATTTTGTAAGAATAACAATATGTTTATTTTTAATGGTAGAGTCGGTAAAGATATCATCGGTAAACTCACAAGTAAAAACTGTAGTGTTATTGATTACGTAATTAGTACTGCATTATTCTTATATTGTGTAAATGATTTTGAGGTTATTAATTTTAGTAAGCTTTTTTCCGATATACATTCACCAATTGCGCTCTCTTTAGCTGTAAATGAAAACCTTTCTAAGTCGAAAAATAAAGAACGTGTACATTTAGCTACAAATATCAGGAAATGGAAACCAGATAAGAAAAATATATTTGAACATAATCTAGACCGAGACAGAGTTGTAGTTTTACATTCGAGTCTGTTGAATGCTTCTCACGATAAAGGGGTTGTGACCAAAGATGATATAAATAAATATGTACAAGAAATTACTGATATTTTATTACTATCCGCTGAAAAAACACTTGGCAAATCAAACGTAAAAAGGAATGTAGAGAATAATACTATCGATTGTAAAAGAAAACAATTGTGGTTTAATGAAGACTGTAAAAAATCTAGAAAAGAGTATAGAAAAGCGAAGCGATTATTCAAAAAGTATGGTTCAAATCTGTTTAAGAGTAGATTAAAACTCACCGAAACGAACTATAAAAAAACTATGGATAAAAATATTATTAAGTTTAATAGGCAAATGCGAATAAAAATGAAAAAAAATGAGATTTAGAAACCCAAAAGAATTCTGGAAAATTTTGAATACTGATAGAAAAAGAGTAAATCCAAATATTGCAATTAATGTTTTGTTTGATTTTTTCAAAGATTTGAATAGAAATAAATTTCATAGTGGCAATGATTTTGATATACAAAATAATGTCAATAATGAACAAAATGAAGGGTTAAATTGTGCAATAACAATAAAAGAAATTAGAAGAGCTATACAAACTGCAAAAAACAACAAATCACCCGGAGATGACGATATTATTAATGAATACATATCTTCATCGTTTAATGTAATGAGTGAACTATTTGTACTTTTGTTCAATTTAGTATTTGAAACGGGTATTTTGCCTGAAGCATGGCTTACTGGTATTATTGTACCGATTTATAAGAATAAAGGTGATAAATTAGAGCCGAAAAACTATAGGCCGATTACATTGTTGTCTTGTTTAGGTAAAATTTTTACCTCGGTATTGAACAGTAGACTTAACACTTTTATAGAGGAATCTTTGTTGTTACATCAAAATCAAGCAGGCTTTAGAAGTGGTTATTCCACGAATGATCATATCTTTTCATTGTATACTTTAGTTGAGTTATTACGGGTCAAAAAGAAAAAACTTCACTGTGCTTTTATCGATTTTGAAAAAGCGTTTGACTCAGTCCACAGAAATTCACTGTTTTTTTAAACTTTTTGAAAATAATATAAATGGTCGATTTTTAAGAATTTTGCAAAATATGTATGAAGAAGTGAAATCATACATTTAACATAATAATGAATGTTCTGGATATTTTAAATGTGAAATCGGAGTTAGACAAGGAGAAAACCTCTCCCCCGTATTATTTTCTTTGTATTTAAATGACTTACAATCGTATCTGGAACACAATTATGTAAAGGGTGTAGAATCTATTAGTTATGATGCAGAAAATGAATTAATGATCTTTGTTAAAATTTTGTTGTTTCTATATGCAGACGATACAATATTATTGTCAGAGTCTAGCGAAGATTTGCAGCGTATGTTAAACACATTTGGACAATATTGTGAAGATTGGAAACTTAACGTTAACATCGAAAAAACAAAAATCCTAATATTTTCTAGAGGTAAAATATCAAGAAATGAAAAATATTATTTAAATAATGCAGAAATTGAAATTGTCAAAGATTACAAATATCTAGGAGTATTTTTTGCAAAAAGTGGGACCTTTTTAACCACTATAAAATTTTTAAAAGAACAGGGTACAAAAGCAATATATAGTTTATTGCAGAAATGTAGAAGGCACAATTTATCTATCGAATGTCAGTTAGATTTGTTTGATAGTGTTATCACGCCAATATTACTCTATGGCTCAGAAATCTGGGGTTTTGAAAGTCTTGATATACTAGAAAGAGTACATTTAAGGTTCTGTAAAATTATTTTAAACTTGAGACAGACAACACCAAATAGTATTATTTATGGCGAACTAGGAAGGTTTCCCATATCATTAACAGTAAAAGTACGAATGGTAAAGTTCTGGTGTTGATTAGTGAATGGAGATGAGAATAAAATTTCATCAATACTTTATAAATTACTTTTTGCGAATTTTGTTAATAACGGCATTGAATGCAAATGGTTAATGTTTATAAAGAATATATTTGATAACTGTGGTTTATCAAACGTTTGGGTACTCCAAAATTATTATTCTCGGGAATGGATAGAAAAATGTGTAGAATTAAGACTAAAAGACCAATTTATCCAAGACTGGTCTTCCGACATTTTCAACTCGCCAAAAACAACATGTTATAGAATGTTTAAAAATAGCTTTGGTTTTGAAAATTATTTATCACTATTACCTGCATATTTATTGTATAATATTTGTAAATTTAGATGTGGATCCCACCGTTTGCCCATTGAAACGGGTAGGTGGCGCAAAATACCGAGAAATGAACGACTGTGCAGTTTATGTAATCTTAATGAAATTGGTGATGAATACCATTACATTTTAGTATGTAACTTTTTTAGTATCGATAGGAAAAAACTTTTACCAAATTATTGCCATAAAAATGCAAATACGTTAAAATTTAATCAACTATTTTGTACAAGAGATGTTAGTGTACTAGAAAAATTATCGAAATTTATAAGAATTGTGTTATCAAAGGTCGTCCCTCCTGGTTAGTTAACTATTTATTGTTATTTGCTTACACATGTACTATTATATTAATATTGTTTTGATAATTTCTCTGTAACTTGTATGTTTATGAGAATAAAGTATTAGTAATTAGTAAGTAAGTGGTTTTGGAGAAGATTTTTAAAGAAAAGTTAACGACGACGACTGACGATGACGGACGCCAAGTGACGGCAATAGCTCACATGACCCTTCGGGTCAGGCGAGCTAATAAAAATTAAAAATACTTGATAAATTACCATTTAATGTAAAATCTCTCAATGTACATGTAATGTCTACAGGTATTTACCATTTCACATAAAATATCTCGACATACATATCTACAGGTAGTACCATTTAATTTAAAATATCTTGACATACATGTCTATAGTAGTTACTATCTCTGATGAAGTAAATTACATGTAACATTTACAGTAACAGTACATGTATGCTAACATCATACGAACACATCTGATTGCTTTAGGTGGATTTTCTCATTATGCAGATTGATTTCTTTCTGTTCATACAAAGTTTGGACTATAAAAAATACAAAGCAAATGTCTGAAGTTCCATTAATTGGTGACCCCTGTTTCCCAGAAGGTCTTTTGACAAACAACCTGTCATGTCTTGTAACATAAGTGAAATCTACATAATGAAAAAAACAGCCCAATGAAAACCTCAACATCACAAAACAGTTGATTTCATTTCTGAAACAATTAATTGTAAACAAGCTCCAAATTGATGCAAATTGAAAGATTTACAATAATGCAGAAAGGGATTACGCAGGTCACATGACACAAGAATATAAACAACAGACAATATCTTATCACATTTAAGGCATAAATAACAGTAAGGATTGTTTGTTTTCCAGAATAAGAATTTCATTTCATAAGCAGAAGACAAAATCAAAGATAATTAAAAAATAATGAATTCTAGACAATCTGCTAACTGAATGGGAGTTTGTAATAACTTGCATGTTTGGCACAGAGGGACTATTGGCAATCTTGCTACAAACCAGTCCCTGCCACAGAGTAATCGTCTTAAAATTAATACTTATGTAAAGTAAAAAAAATTCTCATTCTTTTACTTATATTATAAAACAGACTATATATACATCAAATGTCCTGTACATAAAATTTCTCATTCAAGGATACAAGAAGGCAATTGTTATTATGTTTATTGTTAATATTTCATGTTTTCTTTTTACCCTCTGTTATCATTCCAAGGACGAAATAGTTTATATTTTACTATATCATAGATTAGATTTCTAAGTTTATTGCACTATTTCTCTATAACAATACTGTCAACCAGGAGCATATATTAGAAAAATAAATTAAGGGGTAATAACTCAATGTATTTTTTTTTAAATTTACAGCCTTCAAATGTTAAGTTTTGTCTTTAACTGTTGACAAATCACAAATGCTTCAAATGTGTAAACATTCAATAAATCCATATTATATTGACACCATCCTCACAAGTCAGGGTTTCTGTGTCCACATGTGTCCACGAACCCCTGACAAACTTAGCTAGGAAATTCCCAGGCTAGACGATTTTCGTATGACGTCAATCCATTAAAATATCAACTAATGAAATTGCTTGAAAGAAGCAAGTGTTTGGCAGTAGTCATTCTTACTCATTTTGGAGTGTGAAGAAAACGTAACGCAATAATAACAAACTATTATCACTATTGTACAAAATACACTGATTTTCACATGGTCTAAGCAACACATCCGTTTGGTTTATTTACAATCGACATCGGGATATCCCCTAACCAAGTCGTGAATGAAAGCGAGCTTTTGATTGGCTACATTAAGGTACGATGTAGCCAATCAAAATAGTGACTTGTAGCCCGGGAATTTCCTAGCCAAGTTTGTCAGGGGTTCGTGGACACATGTGGACACAGAAACCCTGACTTGTGAGGATGTATTGACACATGATCTAGCATACAATACTGGTCAATCTTAAACATATATTTATTTTATTGTTTAGGACAAAACTGTAGGTTTAAGTGTGTAATATTGCAACACTGTAACCCTTATGTTTTGATGTTACAAAGAAATAGACAAATTATCAATATAAATATTCCGCAGTAGATGTGTAGAAAAAAAGATAAAAATGCATCTGATGGCAAAGCAATTGCAGCAGCACATAATAATATTATCTAAATTCACAAAAATAAAATAAATAGAAAAACATGATTGTAAGCTGGAACAATGTCTGTACATTTAAGGATTAACTACAAACAAAATATGTTCTCCATCGAGGATGCACATTTTTAATAAATTAAAACATGAGAAATAACTCAACAATTTAATGTTTGTAATTTTAGTTTCCAAAAAAAGCTCAATACACAAACTATAGATGCTCTGCTGAGAAATATATGATGTCAAAGGGGGGTTTATATATAGAAATGATTTTTTTTCATCCATTGATAGATTTTCTAGCCAATCAATTAATTTATATGTAAATGTATTAAGTTAATTTACTATATATCCACACTATACTTAAGAAAATGTTATTACTGTTAATACAAATTGATAGCATTCATCTGTGGACTAGAAAAGAACTGAGAGTTATCTGCCAGACATGCATATAATAAATTCAAAGATACATAACAAACAATGTCACAAAGGTCAATATTCATTCTTTACTTTCATTTTAATTATATCAAAATTAAGAAATGAAAATAACTAGTTCTTCTCAATAACAAAGTTTTTAATTAGAATTTATAGAAAATGTACATTTACTGTTACAAAAGTGAACCTTGAGGTTTCTTCATTTAACAATTGAATCAGTCAATGGCATGTTAAAAACAACTTTAAATTTTATGCTAGAAAAATAAAAGCATCACAAAATTATTTGTAGCATGTACACGGAGAGATCCAATATGTCACAACAATTTTTCTTTATTAAATATCATTTTGATCAAATTAATCTTTTCAAGAAATCTGATATCTCAAACATCTTTAAAGAGACTATTACAACCTGTTAATGGGAGATAACTCTTGTTCCTCAGTGTTTATTGAATGTTACAAACTAATCCCAACTGTTTTTTATGATATAATACATGCAAGAAAAACAATGATAACAATTTAGTGATAAGTTTCAGCTATTTGAAGATAAAATTCTGTCTATAGCATCATTGACATTTCCAAGAGTAGCTATCAGTGCTGAAATGTAATAAAGAAAATTTTTTTTAAAGACATGAATTATGTAAATAATTTTCAAAACAACAAATAAACATTAGCATTCAAATTATGTAAATTATTGTTATCCAACAGAAAGCAAAGAAATATTGTTAAATACCAAATATTAAATCAATGTAGTTCTGATGCAGTCAAGTTTTATTTATCCCCAACTAAGAAATATTAATAAAGAAACAATCGGCTAACAGTTTCATACTACTTTTCAAATAAAGATAATACTCAAATTACATTTATTTAGCAATCTAATTGCTGATTATTTTAGTTTGGGAATCTCAAGTTTTAGAAGTTTCAAGAAGCTGTGGCCTAAGTGATACAAGGCTAAAACATTATTAAAGCAATTGGCCACATTATAGCTACCTCTAAGATTCTGTTCTCTGTCAATAAAACCCATGGCAGCCATCTGTTCCAGTTGTGTAGCATATCTCTGTTCTGGTGGTTGATTCTGGAATACATAACTTAACCTTTCAACCCTTTAATTTCCCAAACAAGGTTGTAACTTGTTTTATGTGTTATATTGTGTCCTTTTTTTTTACAAATTTAAGGAGTATTACAAATTTCTGAGCAGGTTAATGGAAACAATTTTTACAGCACAAGAATAGGTCACGTGACAAATGCAGGTTATTTCGTATAATCTTAGTTGCTCTATTTGAATTGGCCAATCAAATTTCACTTTACAAAGCAAATTAAAACAAGTGTGGACTGTGAGCAAGCCCACAAAAGGATCCCCCCCCCCCCCCAGCTTCGCTTTCAAGTCCAATAATCTCCCCTGAATAATATCAAACAGCAACAAAATTCTTCATGCACATCTACATATGATGTACTTCCTTCATGTAAAGTTTCATCAAAATATGTTAAACGGTTTAGGAGGAGTTGGGCTTGCGGGGTCTCCCAATGAATACTTATTTGAAAAGTGTAAGTCCAATTATCTCCCCTGATTATAATCTGACAGTGACGAAAATTATTCATGCATATCTACATATGATGTACTTCCTTCATGTAAAGTTTCATCAAAATCTGTCAGGTGGTTTAGAAGGAGAGGCGCTTACAAGGGATGTGGACAGACGGACAGACAGACAGACAGGTGATTCCTATATACCCCCCCAAAACAAGCTTGCAGGGGGTATAATTATTAATATACCAAATTATCCAGAAAAACCCCGACCTTCGTTAAGAAAACTGGCAATCTTTGTCAATTAAGATTGAAGTCTGGCAGTATAATAATAATAATAATCCTCATCACAAATTTTAACAAGCATTTTAACCAACAAATACCTTACAGATAGTACCACAGGTGATAAGTGTATTCCATTCCGCATTGCATTGAGCCATTAATCTGATCATGTGAGCCTTTATATTGGACATTTGTGTTAAAGCGAGCATCACACATGCGAGATATATGATTACATGCATGTGTGTAATTTATACAGTCATGTGATCCATATGAACAAATCAATTTCAGATAGTAGCTGAGCTAAAAGAAAATAATCGAAGAATGTGTCCATGGGACACAGATACCCCCGCTAAATAAAGGAAGTAGTTGTCCGACAGGTCTGAAAGTTGTGTAGGATGTACAAATTGTGATACTGAACCACCCTGCCAAATTTCAAATTGTTCTCATGTACACTTTCTGAGAAAAGCTCAATGGAAATTCGTATGGAAGGACAAACGTACGTACGTACAAATGAAGTCCCAAACAGGAAGTAGTTGTCCGACAGGTCTGAAAGTTGTTTAGGACGCACAACGTGATACTGAACCAAACTGCCAATTTTCAAATTGTTCTCATGTACTGTTTCTGAGAAAAGCTTGACGGAAATTCGTTCGGACTTACGGACAGACAGACGGACATGAGAAAACCTTAAAGCCCCTCCACATGTCGTCGCAGTGGCATAAAAATATTGTAGACGAGCACTAAAATTAATATAAAAAAAGACAAAAATATTTTTGACATTGATAAAATTTGAATCGCTGTATTTTAAATGGACAGTTTGTGACATCACCAACTCATAACAGAAAGACGTAACATCACCAATGGAATGCAGAGACACTGTTTGGGTGCTCTAAAGTAACGTGATGAACAATATAATGTGCGATGCTTGCATTTAGGCTGCGCCCAATATATTCATATAAGTTAGTACCACAGATGATAACAAATGGATTCCTTACCGCATTGCCTTGAGCCATTAAACTCATCATGTGAGCCATTAAATTAGACATTTGTTCTCCTCCCTGTGATTGGTTTGGGGTTGGTCCTGCCGTCGACGTTGTGGAGGTACTGTTTGTTGATGAAGATGTGGTATTGGTTGTTGGGGAGGTTGAAGATTCTGGTGTACCTGTGGCAGTCGTGGTGGGTGGTCGGTTCGTCATCAAAGGATTTAACCTGTAAACAAGAACAGATAATTGAATCCATATTACATATTGGAATCAAACCAAAACTAATAATGAATCTTTAAAGAATTTACCAACAGTGGTGCTCAAGTTATGGAATACTGATGAACCAATATTATATTGAATTTAACATTATTTCTAGCAACACTTAACAGTTTCTAAAGAGTCCAACCAATCTATTAAACTGTAGCACAATGTGCTATGTTAATGATCTGTCTTACCCTGGAAATAGTCCTGGTGCTTCTTGTTCTAATTCTTGCATTCCTTGTTGTATTCTCATCATTGCCTGTAGTGCTCTGGGATTGGTTAGAAATTGTTGTACATTTGGATTCTGTAACTTTAAAACAATAAAAGAACAACCATTAAGAAAGCAGCTCTTGGATTGGTTAGTAATTGGTGTACATTTGGATTTTGTAAATGTAAAACAATAAAAGAACAACCATTTAGAAGGTAGTCCACATTTATTGTAACAATGAAGTTAACCAAATTAATTATAATCTAAACAGACTATAATCTCCACATACTGTACGTGTATTTCTAAGTAAAAAGTAGGGAACTGTCAAAAAGGGTTGAAAACTGAAGGGCAGCGACATAATTTCGAATTGAGACAAAGACACACAACACAAAGAAGAAACTAAACAGAACCAAAAAAAACAAAAAAAAAAAAAACACACACACAAAACATACTGCAACCCAGTACAAAATTCAGCTATCATACATCTAAAAATAAAAACAGGTTCAGTCACTCAATCTGATTAACCTAAATATGACATTGTGTGTCATGCACAAATAAAACTTAACACTTACTATAATTATTGTAATAGAGAAACCATTTTGGATTAATCACAATGAAGGTAATAACAAAATACTGAACACTGATGAAACTGTCAAAAAAGACAATCCACAGATCAAAGTCAGAGAAACCAGCAAACTCCAGAACCAACAACCAACATAAAGCAACTACAGCAATGGTCCTGACTTGGTACAGGCATTCCAAAAGAAATGGTGGGTTAAACCAGGCTTTATGTTATGCCAAACCTCCTGCTTCCATTACTGTAGAATGTGAGTTGGTTAGTTGATTAAAATAGATGGGTATCATAGACCACTAGTCACTAATAGGTAACTATGCAGAATTTCTAAAATGAAAAATATTTCCTGTTGGAGGTTCACAAGACAGGGACAGAAATTAACGGTCGCCCACTCGCCCACGGCGACTAAATTGTCAGCTGGGCGATTAAAATCTTGTTTCAAAGGAGCCCAGCTGGCGACTAAATTCTCAATGAGGACCTGGGCGAGAGAAACTTGTTGATAAGGGGGCCAAACCTCTCTGACGAAGCTTTTTTTAAATAATAAAGCATTTTATTAACGTACATGTTTACCGGAAACAAAAGTTACTTAAACTGATCCCGAATTTCGAAACCCAGTCGCGAAACGCGGAATATTTCGTGTTTTTTCCGTAACAGATCGTAACTACAATCATTTTCTGTTTTCCGATATGCAATCGTCGATGTGGAAATTTGTGAAAGGGGGCAATCTACAATTGGAGAGAATTAAAAATAAACTGGGGCATGATGATGATGAGGAAGGGGAAACAGATTCTGAGGTAGAAAACGAACTGAATGAGGATTGTGTATATAAAAAACTTTTGTAAAAATAAAGATGTACTTAAAAATTTATTAAATTTTTGAGGGTGCGTGCCTTTTACACGAATTGTTCATTCTCAATGGTGACACCTGGGCTACTACATTTTGATCTGGGCTCCTAAATTTTAAAATGTAGGGGCCCAGGTGGCTACTGGCTAAAAAAGTTAAGTTCTGTCCCTGCAAGATAGCGCCATTATGCTATAAAACAGGAGTTGATTTCACAAAAAGTTGTAAGTGTAAAATCTATTATAAGGGTTGGAAGACCAAAAGGGAAATGCATTGTGGTCAGCACTTATGATGTATTTTTCACTTGCGACTTTTTGTGAAAACACAGACCATTAAATGCTGTACCTGAGAAAGCATATTAGGTAGCTGGGATCTCATCTGCTCCTGTAACTGTGGGTTCCCTGCCAGCAGTGGGTTGGATGATAATATCTACAAGAATAAATTGTATACATGAATTGAAACAGTTAATTTTTTTAACATAATTGCATTTTACCAATAAAAAAAACTAGACATCAATGTTTAAATTTCAAAATATTATAACAACAGTCAGTATAATTATATACAAAACATACAAAGTGCAATAGAGTGAAAATTAGCGAATTCTGTAAAGCAAATGTCTTGACCAGCCATAAAATGGATGAAAAATGCTAACTCTTGTACAAACGAATTATATACATGTAGTTACTGACAATATACAAGTATTTTATATATAAAAGGTACCAAGTATTTAACCTTTCAACTAGGCTTATTACCTACTACTAGTTTCACTTACATTTTGTGCCATTTCTGGATTGGACGCCATGGACTGTAACATGGCCTGCATGTATGGTGCTTGTAACATATTTTCCATTTGTTGTGGATTTTGTGTTATTTGTGAAATTAAACTCTGCATTCCAGGACTGTTAAACAAACCTGAAATATATAGAAATGAATGTTAGATCAGGTTTGACGAGTTACGGTGAATGTCAGATATTTCAAAATCAGTTTAAGGTACTAAACAGGATTCAATCTGAGCATTTAGTTTTCACTACAAAATACTAGTACTTTTAAAAGTTACATGGAAATCAAAAACAATTTCATTAAGGATCAACTACCAAAAATACTTCTTCCTCAAGGAATAACATAATTTCTGTTGGGAATATTGTATAATCCGCTATATGGATTATATTAAATGTGCACAATAGAAATTCTTTGTCCCTCCATGGGGATAATATTTTTTGCAGTTTTAACTTATTAATCAAGTTTTACATTTGAATAAACTCAGCAATTCAATTTGTGTAATTTCACATTAAAAAAAATTATATCAACACACCGACTATTAAGTGTTCCTCTTTGAATTATATTATGTCAAAGGTTTTGATTGATTGGATGTCTGCTTTACGTCCAGCGAGCAGTATTTCAGCTATATTCATATTATGTCAAAGGAAAAATATTCTCCATCATCTGACAGAGTTTGGTCTAGCCAATAAAAAATCAGCATTCCTGTAGAATGTGTTCATTTTATTTGAAGAATATGGCTGACTGACTTGGGGAGTTTTTTACTTCATACACCGACAACTTAATGCCCTTGGTCGGACAGATTTGAAGAATATATATACAAGAAATTAAACAAAAATCTCTCACTGTAGTGTAATTATTGTAATCTAATGTAATAAAGTAAATAGACAGATTTCACAAATCACATTGACCAAGACTTTGGAAGACATTGCTCAGCATTAAAAACCTATCTTATTGAAACAACTACATAAACTGTTGCTGGTCAACTTAAGAGTGAAATAACCTGTATTTTGTGTTGTCTCTGATGATGAGGAGGATGAGGGTGACCGTGTTGAACTTGGGGCCCAAGGGTTGGGTAAGGGGTCTGTATTTTCTCTTCCTCGTTGTTCGTTCGCTGCTCCAGATCCTGTAATTAAAAGAGAGCAACAATAATATTGTAATGTGTAATAGAAATATGCAAGAACGTAATAACAACACTGCCAGGAAAATGTATCTATGCCACGGATAATCAGTCTCTAGAACATTGTGGTGGTGGTCAGGTGTAATAATGTATCTATCCCACAGATTATCTGTCTCAAAAACATGTGTTTGTGATGATGGTCAGGTGTAATAATGTATCTATCCCACAGATTATCTGTCTCAAGAACATGTGTTTGTGATGATGGTCAGGTGTAATAATGTATCTATCCCACAGATTATCTGTCTCAAGAACATGTGTTTGTGATGATGCTCAGGTGTAATAATGTATCTATCCCACGGATTATCTGTCTCAAGAACATGTGTTTATGATGATGGTCAGGTGTAATAATGTATCTATCCCATGGATTATCTGTCTCAAGAACATGTGTTTATGATGATGGTAAGGTGTAATAATGTATCTATCCCACGGATTATCTGTCTCAAAAACATGTGTTTATGATAATGGTCAGGTGTAATAATGTATCTATCCCACGGATTATCTGTCTCAAGAACATGTGTTTGTGATGATGGTCAGGTGTAATAATGTATCTATCCCACAGATTATCTGTCTCAAGAACATGTGTTTATGATGATGGTCAGGTGTAATAATGTATCTATCCCACGGATTATCTGTCTCAAGAACATGTGTTTATGATGATGGTCAGGTGTAATAATGTATCTATCCCACGGATTATCTGTCTCAAGAACATGTGTTTATGATGATGGTCAGGTGTAATAATGTATCTATCCCACGGATTATCTGTCTCAAGAACATGTGTTTGTGATGATGGTCAGGTGTAATGATGTATCTATCCCATGGATTATCTGTCTCAAGAACATGTGTTTATGATGATGGTCAGGTGTAATGATGTATCTATCCCACGGATTATCTGTCTCAAGAACATGTGTTTATGATGATGGTCAGGTGTAATAATGTATCTATCCCACGGATTATCTGTCTCAAGAACATGTGTTTGTGATGATGGTCAGGTGTAATAATGTATCTATCCCATGGATTATCTGTCTCAAGAACATGTGTTTATGATGATGGTCAGGTGTAATAATGTATCTATCCCACAGATTATCTGTCTCAAGAACATGTGTTTATGATAATGGTCAGGTGTAATAATGTATCTATCCCATGGATTATCTGTCTCAAGAACATGTGTTTATGATGATGGTCAGGTGTAATAATGTATCTATCCCACAGATTATCTGTCTCAAGAACATGTGTTTATGATGATGGTCAGGTGTAATAATGTATCTATCCCACGGATTATCTGTCTCAAGAACATGTGTTTATGATAATGGTCAGGTGTAATAATGTATCTATCCCACGGATTATCTGTCTCAAGAACATGTGTTTATGATGATGGTCAGGTGTAATAATGTATCTATCCCACAGATTGTCTGTCTCAAGAACATGTGTTTATGATGATGGTCAGGTGTAATAATGTATCTATCCCACGGATTATCTGTCTCAAGAACATGTGTTTATGATGATGGTCAGGTGTAATAATGTATCTATCCCACCGATTATCTGTCTCAAGAACATGTGTTTATTATGATGGTCAGGTGTAATAATGTATCTATCCCACGGATTATCTGTCTCAAGAACATGTGTTAATGATGATGGTCAGGTGTAATAATGTATCTATCCCACGGATTATCTGTCTCAAGAACATGTGTTTATGATGATGGTTAGGTGTAATAATGTATCTATCCCATGGATTATCTGTCTCAAGAACATGTGTTTGTGATGATGGTCAGGTGTAATAATGTATCTATCCCATGGATTATCTGTCTCAAGAACATGTGTTTATGATGATGGTCAGGTGTAATAATGTATCTATCCCACGGATTATCTGTCTCAAGAACATGTGTTTATGATGATGGTCAGGTGTGATAATGTATCTATCCCACAGATTGTCTATCTCAAGAACATGTGTGTTTATGATGATGCTCAGGTGTAATAATGTATCTATCCCACGGATTATCTGTCTCAAGAACATGTGTTTATGATGATGGTCAGGTGTGATAATGTATCTATCCCAAGGATTATCCGTCTCAAGAACATGTGTTTGTGATGATGCTCAGGTGTAATAATGTATCTATCCCACGGATTATCTGTCTCAAGAACATGTGTTTATGATGATGGTCAGGTGTGATAATGTATCTATCCCAAGGATTATCTGTCTCAAGAACATGTGTTTATGATGATGGTCAGGTGTAATAATGTATCTATCCCATGGATTATCTGTCTCAAGAACATGTGTTTATGATGATGGTAAGGTGTAATAATGTATCTATCCCACGGATTATCTGTCTCAAGAACATGTGTTTATGATGATGGTCAGGTGTAATAATGTATCTATCCCATGGATTATCTGTCTCAAGAACATGTGTTTATGATGATGGTCAGGTGTAATAATGTATCTATCCCATGGATTATCTGTCTCAAGAACATGTGTTTATGATGATGGTCAGGGGTAATAATGTATCTATCCCATGGATTATCTGTCTCAAGAACATGTGTTTATGATGATGGTAAGGTGTAATAATGTATCTATCCCACGGATTATCTGTCTCAAGAACATGTGTTTATGATGATGGTCAGGGGTAATAATGTATCTATCCCATGGATTATCTGTCTCAAGAACATGTGTTTATGATGATGGTAAGGTGTAATAATGTATCTATCCCACATATTATCTGTCTCAAGAACATGTGCTTATGATGATGGTCAGGTGTAATAATGTATCTATCCCACAGATTGTCTGTCTCAAGAACATGTGTTTATGATGATGGTCAGGTGTAATGATGTATCTATCCCACGGATTATCTGTCTCAAGAACATATGTTTATGATGATGGTCAGGTGTAATAATGTATCTATCCCATGGATTATCTGTCTCAAGAACATGTGTTTATGATGATGGTCAGGTGTAATGATGTATCTATCCCACGGATTATCTGTCTCAAGAACATATGTTTATGATGATGGTCAGGTGTAATAATGTATCTATCCCATGGATTATCTGTCTCAAGAACATGTGTTTATGATGATGGTCAGGTGTAATAATGTATCTATCCGACGGATTATCTGTCTCAAGAACATGTTTATGATGATGGTCAGGTGTAATAATGTATCTATCCCACAGATTGTCTGTCTCAAGAACGTGTGTTTATGATTATGGTCAGGTGTAATAATGTATCTATCCCATGGATTATCTGTCTCAAGAACATGTGTTTATGATGATGGTCAGGTGTAATAATGTATCTATCCCACGGATTATCTGTCTCAAGAACATGTGTTTATGATGATGGTCAGGTGTGATAATGTATCTATCCCAAGGATTATCCGTCTCAAGAACATACATGTATGTTTATGATTATGGTCAGGTGTAATAATGTATCTATCCCACGGATTATCTGTCTCAAGAACATGTGTTTGTGATGATGCTCAGGTGTAATAATGTATCTATCCCACGGATTATCTGTCTCAAGAACATGTGTTTATGATGATGGTCAGGTGTGATAATGTATCTATCCCAAGGATTATCCGTCTCAAGAACATACATGTATGTTTATGATTATGGTCAGGTGTAATAATGTATCTATCCCACGGATTATCTGTCTCAAGAACATGTGTTTATGATGATGGTCAGGTGTAATAATGTATCTATCCCACGGATTATCTGTCTCAAGAACATGTGTTTATGATGATGGTCAGGTGTAATAATGTATCTATCCCATGGATTATCTGTCTCAAGAACATGTGTTTATGATGATGGTAAGGTGTAATAATGTATCTATCCCACGGATTATCTGTCTCAAGAACATGTGTTTATGATGATGGTCAGGTGTAATAATGTATCTATCCCATGGATTATCTGTCTCAAGAACATGTGTTTATGATGATGGTCAGGTGTAATAATGTATCTATCCCATGGATTATCTGTCTCAAGAACATGTGTTTATGATGATGGTCAGGGGTAATAATGTATCTATCCCATGGATTATCTGTCTCAAGAACATGTGTTTATGATGATGGTAAGGTGTAATAATGTATCTATCCCACGGATTATCTGTCTCAAGAACATGTGTTTATGATGATGGTCAGGGGTAATAATGTATCTATCCCATGGATTATCTGTCTCAAGAACATGTGTTTATGATGATGGTAAGGTGTAATAATGTATCTATCCCACATATTATCTGTCTCAAGAACATGTGCTTATGATGATGGTCAGGTGTAATAATGTATCTATCCCACAGATTGTCTGTCTCAAGAACATGTGTTTATGATGATGGTCAGGTGTAATGATGTATCTATCCCACGGATTATCTGTCTCAAGAACATATGTTTATGATGATGGTCAGGTGTAATAATGTATCTATCCCATGGATTATCTGTCTCAAGAACATGTGTTTATGATGATGGTCAGGTGTAATGATGTATCTATCCCACGGATTATCTGTCTCAAGAACATATGTTTATGATGATGGTCAGGTGTAATAATGTATCTATCCCATGGATTATCTGTCTCAAGAACATGTGTTTATGATGATGGTCAGGTGTAATAATGTATCTATCCGACGGATTATCTGTCTCAAGAACATGTTTATGATGATGGTCAGGTGTAATAATGTATCTATCCCACAGATTGTCTGTCTCAAGAACGTGTGTTTATGATTATGGTCAGGTGTAATAATGTATCTATCCCATGGATTATCTGTCTCAAGAACATGTGTTTATGATGATGGTCAGGTGTAATAATGTATCTATCCCACGGATTATCTGTCTCAAGAACATGTGTTTATGATGATGGTCAGGTGTAATAATGTATCTATCCCATGGATTATCTGTCTCAAGAACATATGTTTATGATGATGCTCAGGTGTAATAATGTATCTATCCCACGGATTATCTGTCTCAAGAACATGTGTTTATGATGATGGTCAGGTGTAATAATGTATCTATCCCACGGATTATCTGTCTCAAGAACATGTGTTTATGATGATGGTCAGGTGTAATAATGTATCTATCCCACAGATTATCTGTCTCAAGAACATATGTTTATGATGATGGTCAGGTGTAATAATGTATCTATCCCACGGATTATCTGTCTCAAGAACATGTGTTTATGATGATGGTTAGGTGTAATAATGTATCTATCCCACGGATTATCTGTCTCAAGAACATGTGTTTGTGATGATGGTCAGGTGTAATAATGTATCTATCCCATGGATTATCTGTCTCAAGAACATGTGTTTATGATGATGGTCAGGTGTAATAATGTATCTATCCCATGGATTATCTGTCTCAAGAACATGTGTTTATGATGATGGTCAGGGGTAATAATGTATCTATCCCATGGATTATCTGTCTCAAGAACATGTGTTTATGATGATGGTAAGGTGTAATAATGTATCTATCCCACGGATTATCTGTCTCAAGAACATGTGTTTATGATGATGGTCAGGGGTAATAATGTATCTATCCCATGGATTATCTGTCTCAAGAACATGTGTTTATGATGATGGTAAGGTGTAATAATGTATCTATCCCACGGATTATCTGTCTCAAGAACATGTGTTTATGATAATGGTCAGGTGTAACAATGTATCTATCCCATGGATTATCTGTCTCAAGAACATGTGCTTATGATGATGGTCAGGTGTAATAATGTATCTATCCCACAGATTATCTGTCTCAAGAACATGTGTTTATGATGATGGTCAGGTGTAATGATGTATCTATCCCACGGATTATCTGTCTCAAGAACATATGTTTATGATGATGGTCAGGTGTAATAATGTATCTATCCCATGGATTATCTGTCTCAAGAACATGTGTTTATGATGATGGTCAGGTGTAATAATGTATCTATCCCACGGATTATCTGTCTCAAGAACATGTTTATGATGATGGTCAGGTGTAATAATGTATCTATCCCACAGATTGTCTGTCTCAAGAACGTGTGTTTATGATTATGGTCAGGTGTAATAATGTATCTATCCCATGGATTATCTGTCTCAAGAACATGTGTTTATGATGATGGTCAGGTGTAATAATGTATCTATCCCACGGATTATCTGTCTCAAGAACATGTGTTTATGATGATGATCAGGTGTAATAATGTATCTATCCCATGGATTATCTGTCTCAAGAACATATGTTTATGATGATGCTCAGGTGTAATAATGTATCTATCCCACGGATTATCTGTCTCAAGAACATGTGTTTATGATGATGGTCAGGTGTAATAATGTATCTATCCCACGGATTATCTGTCTCAAGAACATGTGTTTATGATGATGGTCAGGTGTAATAATGTATCTATCCCACAGATTATCTGTCTCAAGAACATATGTTTATGATGATGGTCAGGTGTAATAATGTATCTATCCCACGGATTATCTGTCTCAAGAACATGTGTTTATGATGATGGTCAGGTGTAATAATGTATCTATCCCACATATTATCTGTCTCAAGAACATGTTTATGATGATGGTCAGGTGTAATAATGTATCTATCCCACGGATTATCTGTCTCAAGAACATATGTTTATGATGATGGTCAGGTGTAATAATGTATCTATCCCACGGATTATCTGTCTCAAAAACATATGTTTATGATGATGGTGAGGTGTAATAATGTATCTATCCCACGGATTATCTGTCTCAAGAACATATGTTTATGATGATGGTCAGGTGTAATAATGTATCTATCATGTGGTGGCTTAAGCTTACAGTGTAAACGCAACCACCAACGGATTCTCATATGTCTGGCTTCCAGTGATCAATGTAAGATGTTATAACAATTGTCTACTGTATCTCTTTTGCAAAGATAAGTACATTGAATCCAAAGCATATGGCACAACTAATTAAGCTTACAAATATAGTTTACCTGAATTTATCAAAGCAGCAAATGGATTCTGCCCCATGCCTTCCTGAGCAGCATTTAACATTGGTTCCTGAATATCTCTGTACATTCTTTGCAAGGCATTAAACCCACCAGGCAAACTCTAAAATACAAATCATATAAAATACAATACACTTAGTAAACCAGTTGCTTTTAGTGTGTGTAAAATTAGCTTCTCTGAAATCCTTATAGCCTTCTCTCTAGTTATTTTCCGTGGTGATCCGCACCACTGAACACGACATAGTAAACAAGTTTTGTGCTGCACATTTTAAGGACAGTGTAGATATCGGTTTTGAATAGATTTATCAAACACTTTTTGACAGCTTTCATTTGTTAACAAATATTTTCGCTACCCAACAAAATTATACAATATGCTAATAAAACATCTCAAAACTATTGAACATGACTTATTGAGTACAAACTTTAGTCAAGATATAAATTAAAATGTCCGCATAACTATATTAAGAGCAGTCAAACTTTGGATAAATATGGATACAAAACAGCATCAATAAAGCAGGGATTATGGGTATACCTCTAAATTACTCATGGCTCGGTCCTGTGACCTCATTACCTCTAAATTACTCATGGCTCGGTCCTGTGACCTCATTACCTCTAAATTACTCATGGCTTGGTCCTGTGACCTCATTACCTCTAAATTACTCATGGCTCTGTCCTGTGACCTCATTACCTCTAAATTACTCATGGCTCGGTCCTGTGACCTCATTACCTCTAAATTACTCATGGCTCGGTCCTGTGACCTCATTACCTCTAAATTACTCATGGCTCGGTCCTGTGACCTCATTACCTCTAAATTACTCATGGCTCGGTCCTGTGACCTCATTACCTCTAAATTACTCATGGCTTGGTCCTGTGACCTCATTACCTCTAAATTACTCATGGCTCGGTCCTGTGACCTCATTAGTTCTTGCATCATAGCTGGATTTCTAGCAAGTTCCATGGTCTACAAAAAATATTTGTTTGCAATTACATCATTTACAGTTTTTTGTTTTGGCAAATTTCAAATGACTATTTTGATTTTCAAGCAGTCATAAACAACAACAGTCTGATTTTAACCACAATAAATTGCAATGATATGATTGATGACATGAACAGAACCAAATCCTTTTTAGGTATTGTATTAGGAAATGCACATTTTAAAATGTCTTGTCATCTCTTTTGTATTTCTCCATTTTATGGATACATTTCACTGCAGATTAATGAATTTATTGCCCAGTGTCAGGAGATCTAACTGTCTATGGAATTTGCTGCAAAGATATTTGGTCATACCTGCTACAAGTTTGGCAAATTCCTTAACCAGTTTAGAAAAAGATGTGAATAGGAGAAAAGTGTGATGATAGAAATGCAGACAAAAGATGATAGTGATCCCTTTTTGTAGGTGACTGCAGAAAATGTCAATGTACAACTTACTTGTCTCATCAATTCTGGGTTATTCAACATGTGTGTTATTTCTGGATTTCTCTGTAATGAGAAGATATTGCAGTTATTCATAACAGATAAAAGAATCCAATTAATTTAGCTCCTAATTAAACATCAAATTATACTATACTACATGTTTTAGCAGTGAATTTTTTAGCGCTCGCCACTTTCGTTGTTGACAAAATCATTTGAAAATTGACAATAGATTTCTTAATCAATTTCATCACCTGATTTCCAACAAGTACTTAAATTTTCGCAACAAATTCATTCTACCAAGCATAAAATGATATATTTATGACCCCAAAAGCCAATTAACAGGAGATTTAATTATTTCACATCAATGTTTTTACAGGTAATTCGATCATCATGATTAAGTGGTGCTCCTGGTCAATATACGCAAACAAAAGTGTCGTAGATTGTACTGATGCGCACAAACTTCCACCTTTTGATTAAATATGTAATGCATATAAAAATTGCAAAGATTTTGCGTATTTTACTCATTTTTCGTATGTTTTGCTGGTTTCAAATGGATTATGCGCCATTTGTTAACATCAGAGATATGTCTAATTACTGAAGGTTTCCACTTAATAGAAAACGAAGAAGAGTACAACGACCATTAATGAAAAATGTAACAGATTGATATACAAACGTGTTTTAATAAGTTTTATAATTTTAATGCTTTGAAAATTTATAAACATTTTGTAATAATCATTTTTTTAAACAAATTTATACACTGCAGTTGAAAGAATATAATTGTTTATACTGTACAATTATATTTCACCAGTACAACGAATGCATGCTTTTGAGCAGATGCTTATATAGTGCATCTGCTAAAGTGACTAAAGCCCTCAAAATCCTGCTTACTGGGTATGATCCAGCTATTTCCTCCAGATATTGCGTTTTGAAACGTGGTGGTTTTTTAATTTTGATAGGGTGATTTCCATAGTAAAATTCGACATAAATTAGAATGAATTGTTGTCTATTAGAAATTATTCTGGTAATGTTGTCTGCAGTTAAGTCGCATAATTTGTCAGAATAACATGAAACATTATGGAAATGGATGAACTTTTGTAAACAAGAGTTCGTCCCTTCTGAAACAATGATGGCTGACTTACCAATGTTTAACTCTGGTAGCAAAAGTCAAGGAGGATTTGTCGCCAGTAAACAACAGAGGCATAGTATAAAACATCGACAGTTTATTATATCTAATTTTTTTTCTACTGGATTTTTGTAATAAAAAGGTAAAATAATAAAAAAAATGCACTCTAAAGGGGTTTGACATATAGTATAGGTTATTCTGTGACTAAATGCCCCATGTGGCTTTTTTGGAGTTGGAAAGCTTTTTGTATGGAAAAGGGGGAGAGACCAGAGTAACTGCCAGCAAAAAACACTAGCAGGAAAATTGGGGATTGTCAATACAGGTTGGGGTTGATTGTTTGAATGATGTTAAACACCACTTCAGCAATATTTTGGGTATATACTGATATCCAGTTTTTATTGGGGGAAGAAGCTGGAGAATTCTGACCAACTGTAGGAAAACTGGCAATTCTTGACAAAAGATCGGAGTCGAGCACACCCTGTCCACACTAAAACTCAAAGCTACAATGCGAGTGTTGACCGAGTCAAGTAACAACATGTCTGCATTAAAGTTTGAACTCACAACTTCATCATTGACTTGACAGTAATTAATAAAAGTTACCAACTAGTTTAACCACTCAGACCTAAATATTTTTATGACATTTCAAATAAACTATACAAAATTTCTAATGAATGAGACCTCCATTAACTCTCTCATCTGTGGGTTACTAGTGATCATCTGTCTCATCACTTCAGGATTAGACATCAGGGACTGTACCATGGGGTTATCCATCATCTGTCGCAACATGTCAGGATTGTTCATCATCTACCAAATACAAACAACAGCAGTTTTTAGAACTTTAATTTCTTTTACCAAACAGGGAATTGTCTCAATCAGCAGATTTTTTAAAACCAATTTCTTTTACTAAATTCATGAAATTTTTACATGGAATGGTCTCAATCAGCAGTTTTTTAGAACTTTAATTTCTTTATGTAATAAACACTTTACTGAAAACCTCTTTATAAAATAACATAAAATATTAGTCTATGACATATTAAAATAGTAATTACTTTTCAAATCATGTTCCAATGTATTCTTCATCATTAGTTTCTAATATGCCAAGACAGCAGAAAATCTACCGCACTATGTCTTTCTTTTGTCACTTCTCTTATTATGAGGCTGTCAGGGAGAAGTGGGTGGAAAACCAGCAGAAGTTGCATTATAATTTGCAAAAGTATCCTCTTTTTTTTTAAATAGGTGTTTTATTAAGGTCTTTTCTTTTGCTTTGAACTATTATCCGGTCGTATAAAAGTCTAATGGAAAAAAGCTTACACTATGGTGCATTAACATGACATACATGCTGTGATAAGAAAAGTATGAAGATTTCTTTCCACAGTTGGAATAAAATTTAAAGGCGCCATAGGGGGATTGTTCAAAATGACAGGGCAACTTCACTTCGCTTTATAAGATGATGAAGGGCGAAGTGAGACCCAGCATCAGACCATGATAAAACGACTTCTTAGAGTTGCCCTCCAACCATAGCCCTGACCATGGCCTCCAGGAGGAAACCTGTGTACCCTGTGAGAACACTAGGCAGTTCAATTTCATTAACTGAAATCTGAATTTAAGTACATACATTTTTTAAATGAAATAAAACTATTAACCTCTCTCTGCATTCTCTGTTGCATTTCCATAAAATTAGCTGATCCCATTCCCATGTTTCCTAACCCTGCCAAACCACCTAATCCTCCTAAACCAAATGGAGTCTGTCCTATATTAGGAGGTGTTGGTTGTGTCTAAAATAAATAAAAGCTTTATTGTGTAAATATAACAACATCTACATTGTATGAACAGTCAAATTCCCACGATCATCAAATTACTTTGTTTAGAAACAGTTTCACATATATGTACAACTTTTATTTTAAAAACCACAAATATTGCAACATAAAGTTCTCTCCATTGTGCAACAAATTGTAAGATTGTTGAGCGGAAAGAACTTGTGTTTTATCTTATTGATTTTTTTGACAATAAAATATGTTTAAACTATTAAGCTAGAGCTATTATAAGAAAAGAAGACACCGTTAACTTCAAACTAAGGAGATATGAATAACACAGAAAATGCCAACAAAACATTTGTGTAAACTCAACAGGTTTACGAAGCCAAATATTGCCAAAGTCTAGAAAAGCTTGTGAAAATAAGGTTATTTTAAAGCCAAGTTAATGACACAGGAGTTATGAAACAACCATGATAACTTCGCTGCAAGGATTCATTAAACTCAAAAATGATCTATTAACAAAATTTTTTAACATTTCAATTCATGTAAGAGTGTCCAAGGTGGTTAAGATCTATTCATTACTTAAATTTTATGTATTTTAATACACTCCAGTATAACTGGTACTTACCCCTGTTGATGGTGTCGAACCTCCAGATGAACTAGGACTGCTAGTGGCTCTGTTTGCCGCTTGTTCTTGGGACTGCAAATTTGAAAATATTATTGCAATTACTACATGTTAATGTACAACATATCATGTATACTTGCCTTTGAGCCTTTTTTTTACATAACTTTAAGCTTTCATTGGAATAAAGTTGTCTTACTGAAACTTCACCAAGTTTTTCCTAAGAGTTGTTGTTGCTACCAAAACTTGACATTAATTTGTATTGTGGCTATTTATATACCTTTTTATATTTCATGAATTTTTATTAATTGTTTCTGCTTCTTTTCATTATTTACAGCAATTATAATTATGGTTCAGTATCAAACTATTTTCAAAGTGATTAAAACCTCAGTTAAACACAGAAAATATGCTTCATTACACAAATTCAAGGGAGGTACTTAATTTACAGCTCTGCCAGTCAAGAAACTAAACGATTAATTTAGATCATTAATGATAGCTTTACACTGTTATTTGATTGAAAGAATACAAAAAAGATCAACATATTATTACTTGTTCTAATAATACTAAAGACTTAAACAAAATTCCACAAGTGTGGACACAGAAAAACATCTCGCCTGCATTCCGCATCAGTAACGAAAATAAATTTCGTCATAAGCATTACGTAAATAGCATTAAATATCAGCAGCGACCTGTATACAAAATATTGTCACCATACCCTGCATAGTTACAGGGAACAGCCGTAACCCAAAAACTTTAATGTAGTCACTGGACCGTGAAATTGAGGTCAAGGTCAGGTGGAACCTACCAGACAGTCATGTACTATTAATCAGCAACCTATATACCAAATATTGTCATCCTACCATGCGTAGTTACAGAGGAGCTATCATAACCCAAAAACTTTAACGCAGTCGCTGGACCGTGAAATTGAGGTCAAGGTCAGGTGACACCTACCAGACAGTCATGTACTAGTCATCAGCAACCTATACACCAAATATTGTCATCCTACCATGCGTAGTTACAGAGGAACTGTCGTAACCCCAAAACTTTAACGTAGTCGCTGGACCGTGAAATTGAGGTCAAGGTCAGGTGACACCTACCAGACAGTCATGTACTAGTCATCAGCAACCTATACACCAAATATTGTCATCCTACCATGCGTAGTTACAGAGGAACTGTCGTAACCCAAAAACTTGAACGTAGTCGCTGGACCGTGAAATTGAGGTCAAGGTCAGGTGACACCTACCAGACAGTCATGTACTAGTCATCAGCAACCTATACACCAAATATTGTCATCCTACCATGCGTAGTTACAGAGGAATTGTCGTAACCCAAAAACTTTAACGTAGTCGCTGGACCGTGAAATTGAGGTCAAGGTCAGGTGACACCTACCAGACAGTCATGTACTAGTCATCAGCAATCTATACACCAAATATTGTCATCCTACCATGCATAGTTACAGAGGAACTGTCGTAACCCAAAAACTTTAACGTAGTCACTGGACTGTGAAATTGAGGTCAAGGTCAGGTGACAGGTGACTGACTGGCAAGTACTCATCATAAGCTACCTCTGGACCAAATTTGATGGACCTAGGGCTTGGGCTTACAAAGATATGAAGGAAGATGTCAAGTGTTTACGCCGCCGCTGGATTCCCATACTTATGTCTAGCCTCCAGCGACTTTCGTCGCAGGCGAGACAAAAAAGCAAAAATGAAATAATAAATAACTGTTATTAAAATGAACCAATCACAACAATTGTTTCATACTGCTTGTCTGTATTAGTAACCATAGTAACAGACTCAGAAATTTTGACTTCAAGTTAGTACATGTACTTGTGGTATTACATACCAGTATGTGTGCTAAGGTACAGGAAGTAGTCATTTATGGAGAAATAATCCTTTTCAAATCAGAAATGAAAACAATAAACTTACAGTTACACACTTCACATAAGGAAATAGAAATCTGTAACTGTTATCACTAATCTTTTTCAAATCTTATGTGTTAATTTTATTTTTGAAAATCCTGGCCATCAACCTTATTTTATAGACTTCTGAATATCATTTTCTTACAATAAAACCATTTTAATACCAGGTGGGGGGGGGGGGGGGGTATCTATTTAGTGATGGGGATGACTGTATGTTACCCTTCAGGGTTCTCACTAGGATTTCTTTTTGGAATTATGAGTCCCAATCTGTCTATCTGTCTTGGTGAGACCATTAAGTTGACTGGAATTAAACTACTGGTACTGCGTGAAGTTACCATGAATAATATATTAAGTTTTGTTTTGAAACATTATGAACAACTTCATCAGGGCTCACCACACTGGGCGAAGTGGGCGACAAAGTCGCCCCACTAGGACCTGAAGTCGCCCTAAGGCGCCTCAAAAGCGAAGTCGAAGTCGCCCTGTCATTTCCCTTAAGTCGCCCGATGGTTCGCATAAGATACTTGCAAATCTGGTCCAAATACTTCACTATGACTACCAATTTATCAGTGAATGTGTAATTCCAATAAAAAAACGGCAAACAATATGCGTATTTAACATATTTTCAAACGATTTACGTCTTTCAAATGTATTACGCGCCATTTGTTTATTTACCGGATGTGACTAATTACCGGAAGTGAACTACGAAGAAAAGTAATGTACAACGGCCCATAATTAAAAATCGTAATATTTTTGATAAACAAACACTTTTAATTGGTTTCAAACTTCAGTTCTTTCAAAGGGAATGTACTTTAACAATTTTCTTTGATAAGTATTTGAGCTTTACTTGAAAGAATAAAGATGTATAGTAATTATTGACATCATGATAAGTTCTGTAGATGGGTGTCCCTGTGAAGCAATTTGGATCAGTACAACTTTGATAAATGATAAAGGTTATGTGCTGTTTGATATTGCATACCATGAATAATAATGAAAAAGAAAGAAAAAACTGAATCTAAGTGTGTTATGGTTTTAAAACACAAGAGAAATAATCCTGGAAATTGATGTAAATAATGAAAAATGTATGTAACTACTGCGAAATTACTTATTTGTACGGTCCCCCTGACTTCTCCCTAGTGTCTCCTGAAGTCTCCCTATCAAGGCCTGACTTCTCCCTGTTTTGCTGCCAGGGAGAAGTCACTTCTCCCTACTTTTTTTAGAGTGTGGTGACCCCTGCTTCATATTTTATTTGATACTAAAATCCCTGTTGAAACACATGCATTACTCTGTGACAGCTTTATCTACATGTTTCCAGAATGAAAACATATCAATGCATATTTGTTTTGGTAGTTTTGCTTCGTAGTTATAAATAACAAGAGTTGTGTCCAGTATGGAATAATGGTCAAATTAACCTTGTATATATATATTTCCATTCACTGTCTGAGTGTACTTAGAAGTAAGAAGTGGGTAAGGGTTGAGGCATTTTCATTTATTTAGAAATTTGCTGTGAAATTTCTTAAAATTTTTCAAACTAACAAAATGTAGGGGGAGAGAGAGTAATTGTCCACTGAGGTATAAAATTTGGTCTGCATGAGCATAGAAAGATACACATAATTTTGTTCTGACCATTTTCATATATCCCAAGATTTAACAATCATTTCATGAGATATTATACAAGCCAAGTGTTTCACTAAATGAAAATCACCTTTAAAAAACATGGAGAACAATCTTTGCTGGTAATATTTACTGTGTTTGTTTGTATAACGCCACTTTTAGCAACTTTTCAGCATCCAGTTTTTGCTTGAGGAGGAAGACGGAGTACCCGGAGAAAACCCGACCTGCGGTAGGAAAACTGTCAATCCTTGTCAATTAAGATTGGAGTCGAGTACACCCTGCCCACAGTGAAACTCGCACCCACAACCTTAGTGTTGACAGACCACGTGATCAATAGTAGACGAACTACCTTAACCACTTGGCCACCAAGGCCTCAATAATTACTGTGTAAACATTGTATTACATTATTGGTTATGTAAACCCCCAAAGATCCAAGCTCTGGCTCATCACAGATAAATAATGCAAGTAATTAATTTATTATTAAAATAGAACATTTTTAAAATCAGGTAACAAGCCAAATGTTTCACTTGATAACCATCTAAAAACATCGAAAACCTTAGTTTACTATCCGAGCGATGTTCAACAAGAAGTAAATTATTATGGTTTATAAAACCTTTTTTTTGTGAAAAATACATTATAAGACATTACTTAATTATTATTAAATTCATGTTAAAATTGTTTAGATTTTTATTAATACAACCAGTTATTATTTGTTAGAGATCAAATTTATTTCACCTGCTGTAAATCACTGCCAAAAATAGAATTACATCCAGTTGTAAAAGCGTCATTCGGTACCAATATTTTTCTCTAGGTAAATGATGTGCAGTTGATTAAAGCACATATAGGGACGCAAATGATTTGACCGAGATGCGTCCTGATAATGCACTAAATCCAGTAATGGTGTGTACTACACTTTTTAAGCGCCCAGGATGCTTATGGGTATCTTAACAAGAACCCTGCCTTTAGGAGTACCTATCTCTTATTGACAGCTCCTCCTATATCACTGCAGAGAATCCTGTCACATATTGTCAACAAAATTTTACATTTTGAATGGAATGATATTTGGCTAATACTATCTTATTAAAATAAATTTAATTTATTTTTTAAGATCAAAACAGTGTTCTATGATTTTTTTGCTAACTGAACATTACACTCTAAAGTGTCTTCTATAAACTGACTTTCCTACAAGCTGGATTAGGTTTCTTGTTGTAGATATTTATTTTTACCAAACAAATAAGTACAAAACTCCCATAAACTCAATACTGTACACATATTTTTATATAACCAAATTTCATAAATTTTCATCCTCAAATATTCTTGTATAAGTCAAAAGTCAATTTTTGTCAGAAAAAACTACAGAATTATTATATTATTTAATTCAATACCAAATTAAAAAAAAAACAAAAAACCCCAAATAGTGTTTCAACAAAAACCGGATTTTGTCGGTTGTACTGAGTTGGATATGCTACTTATTGCATTCATACTGGATCTCAAAAATGTTTTACAGCAGTGGTGAAAACTCAAATTACAAGCACTGTATAACAATGATCAAATTCAAACAACAACAATCATCCACACTTTATTTTTTATCTTGATTCTACAAAATTTAACTCTTAACACAAAAATGGCATTTTCCACACTGAGAAATCACTTTCCATGGGCGACGGAAATGGGAATTCTAGAACGCTGCAAATCATTGTTGATAAAGTGTTTTCAAATCATGCTATATATATTTGACTTTATTAAATCTTGATATTTTTAGAAATATAATTGGAACAAAAAAGCAGTATGACCTACCCTGTTTGTGGACTTGATTACCAAATGAACTGTCAGACCATCTTTTATGCCATGCTGTTCTAAAGTATCTTCATCTTTCAAAATTTTTCCAGCAAATATCAAACACAACTGGTCCACTGGGGCACTGAATTTTTCAGCAACCATTTCCCGTAGCTGAAAAATGACCAAACATTTGCAAAATCATGCATTATAAAAGCAACAGAATTTCACAATACTAACAGGATTTCCAAACAAGAGAAAATTTCCTGTTTTGGACTTCATTTGTACGTATGTACATCCATCAAGCTTTTCTCAGAAACCGTACAAGTGAACAATTAGAAATTTGGCAGGGTGGTTCAGTACCACAAGTAAGTTGTACTTCCTAAGCGACTTTTAGCCCTGTCGGACAACCACTTCCTGTTTTGGACTTCGCAGGGGCATCTGTGTCCATGGACACAGTATTAGATTTTATTATTTAAAGTAAGTGATCTGTACAAAATATATGCAGTATGAATATTAGATCAGTGATTTAAATTAACTTTCACTATTTTAATTATTGTACATTCACAGAGATTATCTGATTAACTGAGAAAATGTCTTAGTAGTGGTAACTGTCAGTTCAAACTTTACTGTTTCATTTCATAAATGACTTTTGTAACATGTTCAATGCACCTTTATTGAGGTAAACGTTTTTAAAAAGGGGTGGGGGTGGGGGTAGAAAAATAAGAAGTTAGTTTCTTGTAAGTATGCATATTAATGTCCACTGACACATCTGCATTACTTGACTTGGACATTCAGTTACAATATGAGCCGTAAGTCTCTCTTTAATGGGAATCATCAGTATGTTTAATTACTGAGATTACAGCACAATCATAGGATGCCTGACAAACTAATCAAGCACTACTAATATAGAATTGCAAAGACATTAAACATCGGCCATAATATATCTTTTTGTCAAAACACATTGACCAGATTGGTCATGAAAAAAAAATGGTTGAATGCATGCACTTATCTGGACTAGTTTGCAATATGTGGGACTCATGAAGGTTACATGGGGACACCATTTTCAAAAGTGAAGAGTCCAGGACTCACCATAAAAATCCATACTTAATTTTGACCTAAATAAGAATGGAACAACTTAAGACCCTTTAATAAACAAAATGGCTGATACAACATCAGGCTTTCAAGCTACTTTTTGCAAAAAATATGGGCTTTTTAAGGGCTAAATTCTAAAAAAATAAGGGCTAATTTTAGGAATTTTTAGGGGTTTTTAAACAAAAATAAGGGATAAAATGTGCTATTTTCTAATGATTTAAGACTGAAAAATTAGATTTACTCACCATTTTGGGAACAGAACAATAGTACAAAAGTTAATTACCAATTCAGAAGACCATCAAATGGTCTCCTGGGTGGCAAATGCATATTTCTGAAAGTATACTAAAGCTAGCTTCATATAACTTTAATCTATTTTATGTTTATTTTTTATTTTCATTTTTGAAATTTTGAAAATAAAAAAAATAGGATTTTAACCAAAAAAGTAGGGCTTTTTTATGATTTTACAGTTTTTATAAGGAATTTCATGGCTGTTTGTTAAAAAACAAGGAAAATAAGGGCCGCTTGAAAGCCTGCAACATTCCTGACGCATAAAGTCAAGGACAATTTGTGACTTGTAAACAACTGAACTGAGGCATAGTTTGAAATGGACAGGTTATTGTGGGAATTTTTTTATTTTGGATTTTCGTAATAAAAAGGCACAATATTGAATAACAGCAAAAAGTTCATTAACACACAGGAATTTGACCCCATATCATTTGGGTCGAAATATGGCAAGAAAACGAAAAAAAAGTATTGTTGCGTTAGACTCCTTCGCTCACTTCGTTCGCGACAGTACTTTTTTTCGTTTTCTTGCCATATTTCGACCCAAATGATATGGGGTCAAATTCCTGTGATTAACATGTATCGGAAAGAACTATTTAATTTATTTTAAATGTTGTCTAAAATACATAAATGACTTGAGAAATACATAACAGCATATTAACCAATGGATCACAAATTTGGGGCATTCTGTTTCTTGAAATTGTAAAAAAAAATGGCCAAGACTTATATAAGTGCAAACAGAATTGGGGTTTTCATCAAGAAGAGTAGTCTCCCTTTATTTACACCTTTTCTTGATTAACCTAGGAGTAGGATGTAGAATCGTGTATAACGATGTTATAAAGATTAATACGTAAAGTACGACATCAACGATCCGTAACTACATTATTTGAGATTACTGATTGAAACTTCAAAAAAGAGACATGATACCGAAAGAACTTTCTCGAGAACAAAATTGTAAACACACAGTTATCCGCGGCATCAGGTTCGTTATGCTAGTGATTTCCGATTCGTGTATCCTTGCTCGACTTTGTCATGACTGAAAATGTACCTCTTTGACATGCCCCGTTGTACTGATTGTTATATCTTGCTTCTCTTTGGGTGTTTTTACTGTTATTTTCATAGTCTTGCTCTGTGTTTCTTCATCCGCCATGATGTCTGTATTCTGACCTGTCATTATTCCGGGTTGTTTGAACGTTTGACGGACCCACTCGTTTGCGTTCGGAATGTCATTCATAGACACTTTAGTATAGTACACTTAATTTAGATTCATTCACAAAGTTACAGAATAATACATTTTTTATTGTGATTGCGTAAAAAGTATAAATGCATGTATTGACATAATATATCAATAGAGCCAAGTTGTGTATCAAACTTTATAGAACATTATTTGTCAAACATTCTTAAAATCCTTGAAAATAACCATGAGTTCAATGAAATTAATGCAATCATCAGAGAACATTGGGGCACAGAGTTAGTTACTTTATGTAAAGATAATAATCTTATGCTCTGGAACTTTAAGAAAGATGGCGGTCAAAAATGTAAAACTAATATAATGTGGGTTAAATGTAAGCAATTCGGTAAAAAGCTCATCAGAGCTTGTGTTGTACCGTTTTGTATGTGCCGAATTAAAATAAAGCTTTTGTATTGTATTGTACAAGAAAGAAAAACCTGAGAGGAGCACAACGTAGATTAGATGCGGAGAAAAGGTATAAACTGTATAATGATATTAAAGATTCGACTTACCTCAATAAAAAAATTTTTTCCATAAACTTGTTAATTTACAGTGGCAGGGTGCCTTGAGAAAACTGTCTAAGCTAATTGTTTATGATGTCTACATTGAACATGAACGTAACATCATATCTGGGTGGGCGACATATTTTGAAAAGCTCAGTAAAAGAACTTTAAATTCTATGTTTTCTGAAGATAATTTGGTTGTAGTCCAAGACAATATAATGTGACATATAGAAAAAGTTAACAAAATCATTTCAGAAGGAGCAGGCAAGTGGAGTTCGCTTCGATAATTGATGCAATTATTGAATCAATCGATAAATTAAAGTCAGATGAATTAAATATTATGGCGGAACATTTGAAGAATGCCGGGCTGGGCTGTCTCTTAAGTTCTTAAAATCATTTTTGATAGAATTGTTCTTTAACAAGAAATACCAGAAGTATTTCAAAGAGTTGTCATAACTCCTATATGTAAGCAACACAATAAACCACTTGAAGATCCCAACTCGTATAGCAGAATAACAGTTTTTAGCATAATTGGGAGGGTGTTCGAAACTATATTGCTTTCTAAGATCCAACCATGTATAGATACATTTCAGAACAAACTTAAAAGAGGTTATACCACAAATGTTTTATCTACTAATGCAGCTTTACTACTTACGAAGGCTATCAATGAAGCTAAGGACCAGAATAGTAAATTGGATTCCACATTTATCGATGCGACCAAGGCATTTGATGTTGTCTGGCATGAATCTCTACTTTTGAGACTTCACCAATGTGAGCTACAAGGAATTAATTGGTTTCTAGTACATGATTAGTCATCGTGACAAGTCAGGGTATCTGTGTTCGCATGTGTCCATTTCGTGGACAGACGTGGACGCAGGAACCCTGACTAGTGAGGATGATGATTGGTATAAGATACTTACTTTTAAAGTTAAATGGAATGGTAGTCTTTTTCACCATACTACTGTGAGGGACAGGGAGTGCGTCAAGGAGGAACTATGTCCCCTGCTTTATATAAAATGTTTATAAACCCATCTAGGGAGTCCTTCATGTGCCGACGATATTATCCTTCTTGCTAGAGATAGTCATGAATTACAAACTATGCTTTGCCTTAAGGACAAGTTTAAAAAAAAAATAGCGATATTTACTAAGTGAGACGAAAAGTTAAGTAATGATTTTTAATACTAAAAGAGATTTTGAGAGGATTGATGACTTTTATCTTCATGATAGAATATTGGAACTTGTTGGAAACAATACTCATATAGGAATTGAAAGAACTAGGGATAGTAATACTTTAATTTATGAGAGGATGAAGCATTCGCAAAGGACTTGCTCCTCACTGATGGGTGCTGGAATGCATGGCTGCAATTGTCTCAACCCCGGGGTGTCAATGAAACTAAATGGCTCCATCATATGCCAACATATTTATGGGTAAATTAGAAAAAGAACTTCTCCAATCGTCTATTGAAAGACCACTGTCTTGGTACAGGTTTATTGATGATGTTGATATGAAGTGGATACATACTGATGAGGGATTGCAAAACTTTATCACACGTGCCAATAACATCCATCCCTCTATCAAATTTACTTATGAAATCTCAAAATCTAGTATATCTTTCCTCGATACTTCCAGCTCCTTATCCGCAAATGGTGAGTTGTCTACTGACCTGTATTCCAAACCAACAGACACCAACCAATACCTTTTACCTAGTAGCTGTCATCCTCCTCATGTGACAAAGAGCATTCCTTATAGTCAAGCTCTTAGACTCCGACGAATCTGTTCCACCGACGATTCGTTTAAAAAGAGACTAGGGAAATTAAAAGGACACCTTAGAAGAAGGGGGTACAAGAATAATAACATCAAAAAGAATTTTGAAAAAGCACAGCAGACATCGAGGAGTACCCTTCTTCAATATAAAGAAAAAACGAAATGCAATAGAGTTCCCTGCGTACTAACTTACCACCCTTGTTTGAAAAACACAATTAGCACCATTCGTGAACATTGGAAATCGATTGAAAAAAATCCCAGATTGTCAAGAATATTTCCAGAGCCCCCCATGGTTGCGTTTAAACAACCCAACAGTCTCCGCAACTTATTGGTACGAGCAGAGATTGCAAAGCCCAGCACTGCCGCTGGCAGAAGTCAGTCTTGTGGTGACAAACGCTGCAAATGTTGCAAACATATGGAACTCTCGTCTACATTTAACAGCAAAATCACAGGTAAACAGTACAAAATATTTACTACTGTTAACTGCAAAAGCTCGAATGTCATTTACATTCTTGAGTGCCCCATCTGTGGCTTACAATATGTCGGCGAGTCCAAACAGCCATTCCACAAACGACTGAATGGTCACAGAAGTGACCTTACTAAGAAACAGTTTCTGCCCGTAAGCCAACACTTCAGACTGCCCGACCACACTCCAAAGGATTTTGATCACATAAAAATCCTAATTATCGAGCAGAACTGCAAGTGGCGAGACTCTGAACGGGAGGCCCGAGAAAAATTCTGGATCAAAGAGCTCTGCTCTGTACACCCCAATGGAATAAACAAAAAACAATAAATATCATTCAAAATATAAACAATAAATTCATTAATATCAAGAAGTTAAAGATAAGATGGTTTATATAACTGTACAGTACTCCCTTATGTAAAGACTGATAGATGTGATTCGAGAAAGTTCAAGATCAATAAAATCAGATCCGATCACATCACTACAGGATGCTGATGTACCAGTATCCAAATTTTATCGTTTATTATAGATTGATATTGACACTGAAGAAGGCCATCAGTTGGTCGAAAATTTTGTCATATTTATTAATAGAATCATTTTTTAGTAGAAACATCTTTAAATTTGTATCGTTGCATAATTCTCTAGACTTATATATATATATATATATATATATATATATATATATATATATATATATATATATATATATATATATTTATTTATTTATTTATTTATTTATATATATACAACCGTGAGCTAAGTATTGTGAAACCATATAATATATCTATCCAGCGGATTTCTGAATCATCGGAAATACAAGGTTAATGTCAAATATTTATATATACTTCTACAAATTAAGCCCAACACTGTTAGAACTAGATTTTTAACACTGTCAAGTTTTTGCTTACCCTCAGCGGGAATCGAACTCTCACCGTTGTGACACTCTGGGACCAAATCGCCTGCACTATGTCAAGCGTTCTAGACCCTCGGCCAAATCCGCTCTATAAAAATTATAGATTCATTAACCGGGGTGAACCGTAGACATAGACATACAGACAGTGGAGGGACTCCACATGACAAGAAGAAGAATTGTGTGTGCTTTTTGATATTTTCTAGATTTCTAGATTTCGTTTATAAAATATCACCATGTGACGGCTAAATAACTTATACGCAAAATGACCACATCCGTCCGCCATAGGAATCTGACATCGAACTTTGCCATATACCGTTCATACTGCACGGAATGTTAAAGCCACAACAGAGATACTATAGTAACCAATAGTAAAATTTTATTTTAGCAATTATCTTTTTTCCCGGAAACAACTAGCATACGTCAAGTGATATTAAAACAACTATCACGCGTTAAGTGGTATAAATGAAGCAGGCAAAGGGATTTTAACAAAATTGTCAGTATATTACATAAAATCAAATGTTTATAGCTATTAGACTTCACACCTTGGGGGGCCTCATGGTTACAGTAGTTAGTCATCTACTTTTGATAACGACCAGTCTCACTCTGTCAATCCTGGGCTGTGGCATACGACCAGTCTGTCAATCCTGGGCTGTGGCATAACTAGATATCTAAAGCATAGAAGCCGGTAAATGAGAGGCAAATAGGAGGGCTGCTTAAGCCCCCGCACCCAGCAGCTTCAAATCTTTGATTGGGTTCCTGCGGGCAAAGCCACCAGAAGCAGCAGCATTTTCAACATGGTATTGTTAATCTTTCCGAGTGACAGCTTTTGTTCAGAAACTTAGTTTGTGGTGATGTTTTAAGTAACGAATTAGAACAAAATCTATGTATGTAATCATGGATCCTATATAAAAAAAAGAGACTGGAATCTACGTTATACTAGTATGTAATTTCGTATTTCATAGAAATACATCCGTGTTAAGTTGGTTTCATTCCGTTTTCAGGAAAAAGATGGAATCATTAAGTTATCGAAAAACCAGACGCCCAGAAATGTCTATAGTTCGTCGGTTAGGGTGATATAAAATAAAGTTTGAACTTTTATCAAACTTTCTATGCAAACAACAGTTTTCTTTGTTTTGCGCTGTTAAAGTTATCAATAATTTCCTTTAGATCACATGACCCTCTTTACATTGTAATGCGAGATTGTCTTGATAAATGTTTAGAAGCGCAAGCGAAACTTATCATTCCTGGACATTGTGGATCTTAGGTAAATTGTTAGTCTTCTGAAGACCCCAAAGATCGTTCGTCAGTAGCTGTGATTGCTAACATTCTGAGCGGCGCATTTAATTTGGTGCATTTATTTGAGTGCAGCTGTAAGTCGGAGGAATATTAATTTACCCTTGTCCGTCCGTGGGTCCAGGCGTCCGTCCGTCTAGATTAGCTTGTCCGGCTAACTCCTTCTACAGTTTTAGGGCTACAACATTTATATTTTGTAGAATGTTTGTATACATAATGAAGATGTGCAGGGTCAACGGATTTTGATTTTGATTTTTATTTTTTCATCAAATTAGAGATAATTGGACTGTCATTTTGCAGACAAGAAAGATCATAGTGGTATGTGTCTTGTCCGGCTATCTTCTTCATCTTTGAAGCTACAGTGTTTATATTTGGTATTAAATTTGAACACATAATGGGGGTGTGCAAGGCCAAAGGATTTTAATTTTTGTGAAATGTTCTTAAAACTACAGGTTGGACTTAGCAGGTTGCTGTCTAGATAGCTAAGAGGGGTATATGTCTTGTCCTGCTATCTTCTTCTTCATCTCTAAAGCTACTTTGTTTATATTTAGTAGGATATTTGAACACATAATGGAGGGGTGTGCAGGAAAAATTTAGATTTTCGATAAATTTTCTAAAACTTACAGATAGTTGTACTTGCAGATCAGATAACTGAGGTAAGGGTACATGTCTTGTCCGGCTATCTTATCATTTATTTTTATGGTATTTTTCTTAAATGGCTTGAATTATTATAAATGTTATTTCGTTTAACTGATAAATAATTCAAGATTTACACGTTTATTTTATTTTGTGTACATTACCTGCCCTAATTACAGAAGTATGATAATCTTTAACGGTTGACTGGTTTTATGATAAATGATACGTGCCCAATCGGGAACCTATAAATAAGTTAGTTATACTAGTCACAGGCCTAATAAAAATATTTCTATGCATTTTTACACTAGCAGATTTGTGAAAAGTCACCACAATAGGACATGTGCTTGTCATCTTTTAATTAAAATATCCGCATTAAAAAAATCATGAATAATGTATTCCTTCGTGGTGTGGGCTAGGTGCATATTTAGGGCTTAGTGTCAAAACTTTCAGTGACTGCCAAACAATTAATATTGTTGACAAACAAGTCAGAAACAACTCAAAGTGTTTTGTAGTGCCGCCGAGCAAAACACAACAGTATTCAAATTCATTCTTTGTTAGAACTATAATAGAGTGGAACCAGTTAAACGACACAACCGTCAAATCAACAAGCGTAGAGAGCTTCAAATCAGCTCTCGCCGGTGACCGTTAACCCGGTGCGCTCTCTCTACCCGTCGAGTAAAAACCAGAAGTGGTGTCTTCGACGTACTAGTACAGATACAGATACAGAGACTCTGGCTACGCAAGTGACCTGATTCCTTTATTAATATTTAGCCAAATAATGATTAAGGTGCTGAATTGGACTGTAGTTAAAATATTTCTTGGTTCATAACGACGTTAAAAAAGAAGGAAAACCACGTTGATCCGAACGCAAATTTTATTTAATTAAGCGTGTAGCAGAACGCGATTATGTAAAAAAATATTGCGGGAGATGAAACATGAAACAGATGATGCACATGTGCACATCTTTTATCTGCTGTAATTCTGTCATCGTGACAAGACATCTAGTTTAACTTTCATCTCTGAACGTTTCATTTGCATATTTCCTATTAGAATAATACGGTTAGATACAAATTTTTGAAAATTTATACGGAATAAGAGTTATCTCACGTTTGTTTTATTTCGCTCCCTTAAAAGAATTTTACTAGTTTTATTTAATTTAACCCGAATGGAAAACATTAAGAAATTCACGTGTGCATACTACCGATAATTTAGGCGTTCACATCGAATTGATTATTATTAAATTTAGCTGTTTAAAAAGATTTTATAACACAAGGTATTGGGATAGGGGCAATATGGGGGGGGGGGGGGGGGGGGGGGGGGGGTGTGAAAAATGAAAATATTGTGAATATCAACACTTGGTCATCATTAAGAAATTCACGTGTGCATACTACCGATAATTTGGGCGTTCACATCGAACTGATTATTATTAAATTTATCTGTTTAAAAAGATTTTAGAACACAAGATATTTGGGATGGCGGCAATATGGGGGGGGGACGGGTGTGAAAAATGAAAATATTGTGAATATCAACACTTGGTCGTCTTTGTATACATACATTAAATGACTAAAGTAAGCAATATTGTCATTATTTTCCCATGCTGACAGTCACTACATAAATCACTCCTTTCCCCCCCCCCCCCCCCCCCCCCCCCCCCCCATTGTTAATAATCCTTGGGCTGTGGATAAAATCGTTCCATCTTAATTGCTGCTTATATCTTGTTTTAAAAAAGTAATCTTTCCAAATAAGCGAGATATCTAACATTTTATTGGCATGTGCCATAACAATACCATTCCCAAGCAGGGTTCGACATTAATTTTATTAATGACTTGTCCTTTCGGACAAGTGGTGTAAACAGTTGACCTGTCCAAAATTTACATTCACTTGTCCAAACTTTCTTTCAATATTACAAACTAATAGTACATGTCACTTGCCTTTTATGATTCTTAATTAATTAATTGAATTAAATATGCTGTATTATTGAGTTTTTAAAAATGTATTGTTGTATAAAGTAATCAGATTGAAGAGAAAGCTCAGAAGTTACATCTTTATAGTAACTGGTAGAAAAAATTAGGATGATTGTTGTAGAAATAAAGTACAAAGGTGTAAAAGCCGTACAGCTTACACGAGGGCACCCATTATCTTTTACAATTTATTTGAATAAAAGAAGTAGTTTAAATTATAGTGTGATAAAGTATCATTGACATTGGAAGAAGAGAACAGTTTTTTTTTTAATTTTCCAGTCTTCTTTTTACAAAATAAAATATATCGCACATTTCCATATTAATTTCAATGAAATGAATAAAATGCCACAAAACTGTACAATAAAATTAATGTTTCTTTGTCACGAGTAAGTACACAAGTTGATTGAATTATCAAATGAATAAGAACTAGAAGTAGAAAATGGCATAATTGTGTAATATTTATTATGTATTCAATAGAAAAATGCACTATTACAAATACTTAAACAGATTTAAAATGATTGACTACCAAAATACTAATTTATTATGTTTGAATCTTTGCAGTAATCATTATCGTATTTGCAATCTCCGTAACCGACTTCGTATCCTATCAGGAGTCTTGTCGTATTTTCGTGTTTTCTTTTTTACTGGTTTCCTCAAGAGATATTATACTACGCTTTATGTACACTGTAAAAGTCATGCAGGAACCAGCTTACAAATGGCGTGTCAACATGATAAACATAACAGGGTGACAGAAATACAACGATATCTGATCCACATGGCTATAAAAATATAAGGTGATCTATGGCAACTTCAAAATCGCTTTTTAAGATGAAGAAGGCAATCAGGATTTTAAAATTACTAGCCTATAAGATTGTTTCAAGCTTTTTACTTGTTCGATTGTACATGTACAAAACGGTTTTACTTGTCCGAACTAGACTTGAACCTGTCCCGGGCGATCGGACAGCCGTTAATGTCGAACCCTGCCAAGCGCTGCGGGAAGCCACTCGTGACACAATAAACATGTTAATTGCTTTAATTATTTTTTAGTTATTTGTAACTATTCAATCTGACTCTATCATGAATAATTTTAAAGAATACAAATAAATGTTTAATAATCCCGAATTTTACTTCAATAGAAATGTTTTGTTGCTAATTTAGCACTTACTATTTTAACGCTAAACTTAAAATAAACCTTAATCAAAAGATCAAATGGTACAGATTTTATTCAAACCTAAAGTATTTAATTTAACTGAAGGAAAAGTGTTTTAAAGAACCGTTTAGTGTCTTTTCGATTAATTTTCATTGTTTTACACGAAGTTGTATACACGCATGGTAACATCAAACCCCAGTCATTTACGAACCAGCAACTTACTGATATGAAACAATTTCTAGCTACCAATACACTTACAGAACGCATCTTGGGTATAGACAGAACATTTAGTTTTGGGTCAGTTTACATGACAAATGTGGTTTACATGAATACTTAAGTTGTTTCAAAAGAGACAGGTGACCATCCAATACTCTAAGGACCTGTATTTTTGCACTGGGAAGGTTCATTTCTATCGCAGATTTGAAATGTTCTCTATATGGAACTGGTAATTTAAAACTTTTTGGACAATACCGAAGGCATTTACTAACATATCAAACCTGGAATTCCAAATCACCGTCTCAGCTAGAAAATATGTTCACCAAACTTTTAAAAGACGCCAATACCAAAGTAGAAACAATAAAATCTTCATTCAAAATTTTGAAGTACCAAAAACAAAAAGAGGTAAACGGAAAAAAGTAACAGGAAAAAAAGTCACAAGAAAAAAAGTCGCAATTAATAAGTTGTCTTGGTCACATATGTTGTCATAATATGAAAGAAATATTTTTATGTTTATTATAATTATATTTTTATGTAATAACTAGTTGACTACTTTATAACTCATTTGTTATTTTATACCATCAATAAAAATTTTATTCAGCATTTTCGTTAACGCAAATTTGTGTGTATTTTATGCATAAAAAAAAAACATTTTTGACCCCCCAAAAATATTACCCAGAGGGTCATCATGACGCAGCAAATTATGTACCAACAATTTTTTAACACTCGTCTGATCCGGCAGCGTATGTTATTTACCGTACGCATACTCTTTGGAAAATGTAAAAGCTGGTATCCGTTGTGTTGCCGTTATAAGGAAAACGATTATTTTCAACGGTAACCAGTTTGTTACTTGCGGTAGTCCTTCGACTTTATCTTCAACTCTGACAGTTTTGTATACACGTGGAACGATACGCACCTGTGTGCACCCATGGTTTTTATTGGGTTCGGGTTACTCTCTGTTTTTTGTGTTTTTGGTTTTTGTGTTGCGTTTTGTCTATATCCGGATTTGTAACTGTCCCTTGACTTTTGGCTCTTGTTGTTCGGTCGGTTTTCTTTGCTATTTTTCCTAACTTTCAGTTTGATTAAGTTTTATTTGATTAAGGCAACACTTGAAACAAATAAACAGTCAACCGGCGATGATAAAATTGATAAGTTTATTCCAAAATGAGAATGGCGAAAACGATTGTTTTTGAAGTAGGATCGAATTAATGCACACACTTGATCAAACACTACACGAAATGCAAACTTTTGCAATCGTCTGTTCCAAAATCTTTCAGAAATCGGCTTTAGAACGACCTTGGTTTACTGATGATCATATAATTGACAAATAAATATTATACATTTGCATTCAGATATCTATTAAAGTTTCAACAGTTTTAGTAATTTTCAGCTGTACAATACCTCTACCCTCTAGGCTCTACACTACAGACCTTGTCTAGTTTTCTTAAAGAAACTATACAGATAAAAATTAATAAGCTTTCATCTTATCTTTGCTGTGTTTCCAGAGAAGTCACACTAAATAATTGCCTTCTTTTAAATTCTGATTAGATACACATGTATGATACTATCAAATTCTTTTTTCATACACCAGATATGTGTGTAATTAATTCATGCAGTAATTATATTACAATCTCTCTAAATGTAATTTTAGGCTGTGGTATATACTGTTTACTCTTGTTTGCAACATTGTTCGATACAAGTTTTTTTCATCAAAACTGAATAATAAATATGACCCTTGAAAATTGTATTTGACTCCCTAAACTCAGCTGCAGAGCTCGAGGGTCATCATGACCCCCAGATTTGAAAAGTTTCAAAAACACTGGTATTTCAAGTCCATCAAAATTTAGAAAACATTTTTGTAAAAACACATTACTGTTGACAGCTCTTTTTGTGCTGCTTTAACAGTTAAAAATATGTATACCAAAGAAAAGTATAGGATAAACAGCTATAGAAATATTTTTTAAATATACATAAATCCAAGCAAAAATAATGGCTTTAAAATTTTAGTGATTTATTTATTGTATTGAAAAATGAACATGTGTGACCAATTACTGCACTACTAATTGCTTATTTATTCAGTTGTTTTTAATATGATAAAGTTTTCTTAATTTGTTATGACATATATTTTGAAATTAAATGTCTTTAAATATCCACTTTACTTTTTTATACACAACATAAATCTTGCAAAAAACCTAAAAAACACAGTCAATACCAATGCAACTTATTAATTGTGACTTTTTTTTCTGGTGACTTTTTATCTGTGTCATTTTTTTCCGTGACTTTTTTTCCACAAAACCCAACCAGAGATGTCGACCAAAAAATTGTAGGACAAACACACGATTTTAAATAATTTGTGTTTTATGCTGTTCATTTCTTGAAACATTGTCTGTATATTAATATTATACAATGTAGATTTTTGGAACATGTATATATATTTATTATACACTGTACAATTCTTAGAACATTGTCTGTATATATTTGTATTTTAGACTGAACAGCTCTTGAAACATTGTATGTTTATTCTTTTCCTGACTTGACTTTGGGGGGTTTTCACGTCCTACACTGACAACTTAATGCCCTTGGTCGGATGGATTTTTTCCTAATGGCTTGAAATATTATAAATGTTATTTCAACTGATAAATAATTTAAGATTAACACAAATATTTGGGTTTTTGTCTCGCCTGGGAATCTGGCGGCGGCGGCGTAAACACTTGACATCTTGCTTCATATCTTTGTAAGCCCAAGCCCTAGGTCCATCAAATTTGGTTCATAGGTAGCTTATGATGAGTACTTGCCAGTCAGTCACCTGTCACCTGACCTTGACCTCAATTTCACGGTCCAGCCACTACGTTAAAGTTTTTGGGTTACGACAGTTCCTCTGTAACTACACATGGTAGGATGACAATATTTGGTGTATAGATTGCTGATGACTAGTACATGATTGTCTGGTAGGTGTCACCTGACCTTGACCTCAATTTCACGGTCCAGCAACTACGTTAAAGTTTTTGTGTTACGACAGTTCCTCTGTAACTATGCATGGTAGGATGACAATATTTGGTGTATAGGTTGCTGATGACTAGTACATGACTGTCTGGTAGGTTTCACCTGACCTTGACCTCAATTTCACGGTCCAGCGACTACGTTAAAGTTTTTGGGTTACGACAGTTCCTCTGTAACTACACATGGTAGGATGACAATATTTGGTGTATAGGTTGCTGATGGCTAGTACATTACTGTCTGGTAGGTGTCACCTGACCTTGACCTCAATTTCACGGTCCAGCGACTACATTAAAGTTTTTGGTTTACGACAGTTCCTCTGTTACCACGCATGGTAGGATGACAATATTTGGTATATAGGTTGCTGATGAATAGTACATGACTGTCTGGTAGGTGTCACCTGACCTTGACCTCAATTTCACGGTCCAGCCACTAGGTTAAAGTTTTTGGGTTACGGCTGTTCCCCTGTAACTATGCATGGTAGGATGACAATATTTTGTATACAGGCCGCTACTGATATTTATCGCTATTTACGTAATGCTTATGATGAAATTTATTTTCGTTACTGATGCTGAATGCAGGCGAGACGTTTTTCTGTGTCCACACTTGTTTTACATTACATGCCCTAATTACAGAAGTTTGATAAACTTTAATGGTTAACTGGTATTATGATTAATGGCACATGCCCAATGAAAATATTTCTATGCAATTTTGTTCAATAACAATTTTATGAAAAGTTACAGAAATTGGAGGTGCCTTGTCATCTTCAAATTAATATATCAGCATTGAAAAATTAACAAATAATTCATTCCTTCATGGGCTAGGTGCATATCTAGGGCTAAGTGCACTTAGCCCGGGCTAAGCAGTATTTAGACGGACCCGGATAAATAGACTAACTATATGCTTTTTATCAAATTTCTGTACTTTATGGAGTGTAAGCCTCCCCTCGTAGTATAAGTTCATAGTACAAGCCCCTTGGTAGCATAAGACCCATCATGTTATAATCTCCCTCGTAGTATAAACCGCCTGGCCACATTTTTGGGGAAAAAAATTTGTATTGATATAGTCAGCACCTCTGTTGAAAACAAAACCATTAACCTATAAATCAATTGGACTGGAATCTAACGATATCGTATACATTTAATTGTCATCCACTAAAATAGCAAGCAAATGTCGACACAGACATGATGGTATTTACGGCTTTTGTTAGACGACAATTAGATAAATTATATGATGACACAGGTATTAGCTACCTAGTGGTGTACCTTAGACAATTTGTGACGGGGTTGCTTATTGCACCATTTGATCATCACACCTGTGATTACATAACAGTTGCAACAGGTGGCCACCAAATTAAAAGAGAATGCTTTGTAATAAATATTTATTCAAATTTTGAAAGTGTGTTGTATTATATTAATTACAATGTAATCTAGTACAACAAAATGTTCCACTGTTTGATTTATATCATCCAACATGCCATCTTTATGAATAGAGATGTCATCAGTGATCTTGACAAGATCAGGTAGACCCCAGAAATTTGAATCAATAGCAACTGAAAAATAGGAGCAAAAATTAACATACATTCCACTACAAGTACTCTTAACAATGTAAAAAAATGTCTTACTGCAGGCAAGGTGTGCTCAAGTTTCGCTGATGGGGTCATTGTCGACCTGGGTACTATATCAGCGTACCCAGGGTACTTAAAATTTGAGAAATGGTACCCAGGGTACTGTCACTTAACATAAACGTACCCAGACCAATATTGTTGAATCAAATCCATTATTTGTCAACAGGTGTTCATAAACATGAACATAATCAAAACAAACTTAACTGTCGACTCCAATCTTAATTGACAAGGATTGCCAGTTTTCCTACCGCAGGTCGGGGGTTTTCTCCGGGTACTCCGGCTTCCTCCCCCAGTAAAAACTGGACGCCATGATATAGCTGAAAAATTGCTGAAAGTGGCGTTAAACACCATCAAACAACAAACAAACTTAACTGTAAACTGTAACAAACCGCCATTCTTCTATTTATAATTGTGGACAAATTAAGGAAGGAAATGAACGTAATCTCTCGATACTTACCACACCGGGTACGTTTATGTTAACCGACAGTACCCTGGGTACCATTTTTCAAATTTTAAGTACCCTGGGTACGCTGATATAGTACCCAGGTCGACAATGACCCCTTCAGCTCGTTTCTTGTAAAATAGAAGCTGAAATACATAACAGGATGGAGATGTCCTCGTGTTAAAAAGGTGTTAGAAAACAGGGTTCGACATAAAGGCACGACCAAACGACATTTAAGGAATACTTCATATTTCTGAACAGATTATACGATATAATATTGTTTGGGTTGGTTTACGCCTAATAAACAGCGAAGCTGTTTATGAATGGTGTAAACAGACCCAAACCATATTATATCGTATAATCTGTTCAGAAAAATAAAAAATTCCTTATAATTTAATTTTAACCATAAATCTGATCATTTTTTGCGGTAAAAGCGTCGATGGCGTCGTGTAACTATTTGAACTTTAACGGAGTTAGAATAGGTCATAGGTCACGCAAGTTAAGTCTTATAATATGGGTTGCCAGATTTGAATTGACCAATCAGATTTCAGCTTACAAAGCAAATTAAATTATTGTCCAGTTAATGTAAGCTCCAGTCTAATATACTAGTACATGCCAAGTAGCTGGTCAGACTGGTTGTGCTGATAATGTTCAGCCATTATTTTTAATTATTCATCCAAGAAAAGAAAAAATCTTTGAATTTTTCTATGAGTTTACCACAGATCTGTATGACATATTTATTAATTTGCTTCACACGTTTAACCAGTAAAAATGAAAATGTTGGGTTTTTTCATTTAATTAAAGATTGTTTGTTTACTGTAACAGAACATAATTATCTCCCTAAATTTGAATCTAAAAACCAGAAAATGACAAAATAAAAGACAATGTAAATGTATAGATATTTGTTTTCTTATCATATACCCCCCGGTAATTGTTAAACTCAAGGTTTTGAAATAGATGATACCTAAAAATAGAACTGTAAGGAGTAGGTTTTTTAAAGTCAAATTATAATTCATAAAAAAAACCAAATGTAATATTTAATAAGGTAATTTATCTTCATTGTGGGTGTTCAGTTGTAAACTTTTTAGCACACTTGACCCAAAGCGTCAAAATGCCATCTTCATTGCCTATAAAAACAGTTGAGCCATACAGGCTCTTAAGAGCCTCTGGTATATATATGTAACTTTTACATTGTTAAACCTTTAACTGTAAAATCTGTTCTACTGAGCAACTGATTTGTCATTCGATGAAGACTTTCCTGCCATCAGCAGTATAGAGTTGTTTCATTCCCAACAGGATCAGTTCTTTCATATTCGTTTGTAGCACATATGATACATGTACAATTTTGTTCAATTGTGTCTGTAATAATTAATTCTGCTAAATGTATTTTTTAAAGATTAATTTCAGACTGGTAGCCTGTCATGCATAGAATAACAAAGATTAGAAGCAGATGCATACAGAAGAAAGGTTTTATAAAAGAATTAAACAGAAATGACATTTCATGGTGTATAAAGAGATACATTTACAATAACAATAAAAAGACCGATAATGCAGCAACAAATGAAGTTCAGAAACGAGAAATGCATGAAAATGTACAAACACGCATTAATCCAATTAATATTCAGATGCTGTCAGGAAAGTTGCATGAACAAATTTTTGGTGCTGTGGGTGAAAGGCAAAAACTGAAGCCAGAAACCCTGAAACAAATACAGTACCACCTGGAGAGTCATGGTTTATGGAACAAACAAAGTCATTTATTACCAGAAGTGGACCTACAGCTACCTAAAGTGGCAAAAGGCCACATTGACAAGCATTTTTTAGAGTTAGGACAGAAACAAATTGAAACTTATAAAAAATTAGCAGAAATGTTGATAGATAGTAAAATACCAGAATGCCCTAAAATATGGAGTAAGACCCCTGGATGGACAAAATATGAATCAGGGAAGATAATCAGTGTAGAATTTCCAGAAGATAATGTTTGTGTTTTTGATATAGAGTTGTTAGTACAGGAAGGTCACTATCCAACTTTAGCAGTGGCGCTGTCGGACAAACACTGGTGAGGATCCTAGCTTGGTATTTTGATACACTGTTACATACTCATTTTCACATGTGAAAGATCTAGAGTGACTATAAGGATGTTTACTGTTTTGTTTAACTAAGGTGTTCATTTATGGTGCAGTGAGAGAGTGACTGTCTACTATTTTAAAATATAAACAAATTATCCAATGCAAATAAATTCCAATAAGATTTGCTTAATTTATGACAATGGGGAAAAGATTGGCAAAATGAAAATTAATCCGGAAAAATGTGATGTATTAAATTTGTGTAAAAAGAAAAAAACCCTTAAAACATAATTACTTACTTCATAACTATATTTAAGTATCTGTTGATAGCAGTAAATACCTTGGAGTAACTATATGTAAAGACCTATATTGGGGACCACACATAACTATAAGTAAAGACCTATATTGGGGACCACACATAACTATAAGTAAAGACCTATATTGGGGACCACACATAACTATAAGTAAAGACCTATATTGGGGACCACACATTAATACCTTGGAGTAACTATAAGTAAAGACCTATATTGGGGACCACACATTAATACCTTGGAGTAACTATAGCTATAAGTAAAGACCTATATTGGGGACCACACATTAATACCTTGGAAAGTAAAGACCTATATTGGGGACCACACATAACTATAAGTAAAGACCTATATTGGGGACCACACATAACTATAAGTAAAGACCTATATTGGGGACCAAGTAAAGACCTATATTGGGGACCACACATTAATAATACATGTATTACTTCTAAAGCTAACCAAACTTTGGGGTTTTTACGAAGGAATATGAAACATTGCACTTGTAAAGTTAAAACCTCACATCCTCTTTCTTGTCCGCCCAGTAATTGAGTACTCCTAACCTGTTTGGGACCCCTACAAAAAACATCAAATTTCACAGCTTGAGCAGATCCAAAGGAATACCACTAGATATGTCCTTAATGATTACCATGATAGATCCCCATGATTCAAACTTGAGAATGGGATAGTCTTAAAGATAGAAGGACAAAGCACAGATTAATTTTACTTTATAAAATTTGGTAGTTGTTCCATCTAATATGTTAAACAAATCCAATAGGCGTACAAGGGGAGCCCACAAATTTCAGCAAATCTCTATAAAGAAAGACCTCTATAAATATTCCTTTTTCCCAAATACTAATACTGACTAGAAAATACTACCAGAACAAATAGCACTCTATGGTGATCTTGAATCCTTCAAACGTGGTATCTTCCACATTTACATTTGAAGGACACACCAACAATCCATAATTTTTATTATATGATTTTATGCAGCCACTGTACATAAGTCATTTTTACTAAATTGTGTTATGTTTTTTTAATCCAAAATTTCGATATTGACTATTTGCGTCCAAGCACATGTGCACTAATTCAGAGAAGCTTTACACTCTAACTGTAGAGACTTTTCCCATATTGGAAGATGATGAGGATACTGGTAAGTTTACTGTTTTATTTAACCCACAGGAATTCATGGTCCAGTGAGAGAGTGACTAAGGCTAAGTTTACTGTTTTGTTTAACCAACAGATATTCACAGTGCAGTGTGGGAGTGACTACGGATAAGTTTACTGTTTTGTTTAACCAACAGTTGTTCATGGTGCAGTGAGGGAGTGACTAAGGATAAGTTTACTGTTTTGTTTAACCAACAGGTATTCATTGTGCAGTGAGGGAGTGACTAAGGATAAGTTTACTGTTTTGTTTAACCAACAGGTATTCATTGTGCAGTGAGGGAGTGACTAAGGATAAGTTTACTGTTTTGTTTAACCAACAGTTGTTCATTGTGCAGTGAGGGAGTGACTAAGGATAAGTTTACTGTTTTGTTTAACCAACAGGTATTCATGGTGGAGTGAGGGAGTGAATAAGGATAAGTTTACTGTTTTGTTTAACTAACAGGTATTCACAGTGCAGTGAGAGAGTGACTAAGGATAAGTTTACTGTTTTGTTTAACCAACAGATATTCAGGGTGCAGTGAGGGAGTGACTAAGGATAAGTTTACTGTTTTGTTTAACCAACAGATATTCAGGGTGCAGTGAGGGAGTGACTAAGGATAAGTTTACTGTTTTGTTTAACCAACAGTTGTTCATTGTGCAGTGAGGGAGTGACTAAGGATAAGTTTACTGTTTTGTTTAACCAACAGGTATTCATGGTGCAGTGAGGGAGTGACTAAGGATAAGTTTACTGTTTTGTTTAACCAACAGTTGTTCATTGTGCAGTGAGGGAGTGACTAAGGATAAGTTTACTGTTTTGTTTAACCAACAGTTGTTCATTGTGCAGTGAGGGAGTGACTAAGGATAAGTTTACTGTTTTGTTTAACCAGTTGTTCATTGTGCAGTGAAGGAGTGACTAAGGATAAGTTTACTGTTTTGTTTAACCAACAGGTATTCATGGTGCAGTGAGGGAGTGACTAAGGATAAGTTTACTGTTTTGTTTAACTAACAGTTATTTATTGTGCAGTGAGGGAGTGACTAAGGATAAGTTTACTGTTTTGTTTAACCAACAGTTGTTCATTGTGCAGTGAAGGAGTGACTAAGGATAAGTTTACTGTTTTGTTTAACCAACAGTTGTTCATGGTGCAGTGAGAGAGTGACTAAGGATAAGTTTACTGTTTTGTTTAACCAAGAGGTATTCATGGTGCAGTGAGAGATTGACTAAGGATAAGTTTACTGTTTTGTTTAACCAACAGTTATTTATTGTGCAGAGAGAGAGAGACCAAGGATAAGTTTACTGTTTTGTTTAAGACGCAGGTTTTCATGGTGCAGAGAGAGTAACTAAGGATAAGTTTACTGCTTTGTTTAACCAACAGTTATTTATTGTGCAGTGAGGGAGAGACTAAGGATCAGTTTACTGTTTTGTTTAACTAACAGGTATTCATGGTGCAGTGAGAGAGTGACTAAGGATAAGTTTACACTAGGAGCACAGATTAGTCCAGATGACTTGATACCACTAGAGTCAGCCATTGATCATCATGGACCAGATGAAGATAAATGGCAAGAGAGACTTGTTATAGGACACAATGTTGGATTTGATCGATCGTTTGTAAAAGAACAGTATTATGTACAGGTCAGTCCTGAAAACTTAGTAGAACTTGTTGTGATTGTGTTGTTATCAACACATAGTCTTTCATATCAGAAATGTGAGTAGATGCTTAAAAAAGCTTTATTATTAAATGAATCTCGGTCCCATCAAAGTAGGAAAGTACTGATGAACTTCCACATATCTTAAAATAACAGGTCATTGAAATATTGCTTCAGAAGGGACTTTTGTATGATTTGTGGGTACATGTAGATGTACTAGTATCATTAGGCCAAATTCTTTGCTTTAACCCTAACTCTCCATGTTTTTTAAATGGCAGCAATAATTTCCCATCAATTCCTTTTCCCAACTGATTTCTTGTTCAACTTGCTATCGTTCCGAATATGCATATAGCTGAAATACTGTTTGCTATACCAATCAATCAATCAAATAAAAGTAGTACCTCCAAAGGCTTCATAGTACCTTCATCTGAAAGTTTGATCAGTAAATTTTTTTTTAAAAGATGGATCAAAAGGCTAAGAAGGAATTTTGATGAATTAGATGGTTGAATTGGTTTAATTTAATTTTTGGACCCTTGATTTCATATTTATCTCATAATTTGTTAAAATTTGGTTTATTTCAGAAATCCAAGCTTCGGTTTCTGGACACAATGTCGTTACACATTGCTATTTGTGGCCAGACCAGTTTTCAGAGGGTATTATACCAGGCCTCCAAAAAGGAAACAAACAGAAAAGATGTCCGTGAATACCTCCAAGAACGACTGTTAAGAAATCAACAGGTTAATACAGAATCATACATGAAATTCATTTGAAACTTTTCTGGACAGTCATTTGGGAATTCATTGACTGATCTGAAATCATTAGGAATAGTAAAATGTTCCCTGATAATCTTCCATTTTTAGAAGTGTATTTGCCACTTGAACATTTTTTCTCTTGTATAGTTTAGATGGTAAACAAGACTCTGTCAGTAATGGACATGATTTGTTTTTTACAGTCAGATGATTCATGGAAAGACGTAACAACACTGAACAATTTAAATGATGTGTACAAACTTCACTGTAATGGGAAACCTCTACAGAAAGATACCAGGGACATCTTTGTCAAAGGAACTATGAAAGATGTCAGAGAAGGATTTCAAGTTGGTTAACTTTCTATAAATGTGAACAAAAGCACCACATATTCAATGTTTAGCTCATTTCTAAAGTTATTTTGGTGCTCAATCTTTTGTATCTCAGAAATCAAATTCCTTTTTATTACACCCAGTTTAAAGATGGAGTGATGGAGGTGTCTATCTGTCTTTCCTTCTGTCCATCTTTTACACTTAAGGATACACATCTTATCAGCAACACTTTAACCACTGGAATTTTACAATCTGTCAGATAGTGCCTTTGTGAACATATATTTAACAATTGATTTGAATAATATTTGGGATTTTTTATAGCCAAACATAGACTTTGCCATTCTTTGACATAAGGGTACCCATTTGCCATTCTTTGACATAGGGGTACCCATTTGCCATTCTTTGACATAGGGGTACCCATTTCTTATCCACAACACCACTTATACCACAATTTAATGAAACTTACACAGAATCTATGTCACATAGTGCCATGGTGCATGGTATAATTAACATTTTGATATTTTGGGTGGGAACCAGGGGTTTCAGATAGCTCACAGTTTTTCTAGTTTTGAGATTGATTTTAGGCCAGAATTGATATAGCAGTTGTATATTTCAGGAACTGATGATGTATTGCGCTAATGATGTCAGAGCAACATTTGAAGTCTTTAAACAGCTGTGGCCGCAATTTTCTGAAAGGTAAATGCTTTTTAAATTAATGTCTTATTACCTGTAGATTAATTGGAGCTCTTCTCATCATCATCCCTTGGTGTTCATAGTAAAAGTTGTCATTGTCTGCTTTTCACATTTTAATCTCTAAAACTAACCCTAACTTGGCAGGAATATTTGTTATGTGGTTCTTAACAATGTTATTGTTTTTGGTTCTTTTCAAATATTCATCATGGCTGCCACAGCCATTAATGTGTTCTGATTGGTTGATTAAAAAAAAATCTGGCCAGTCACTTGGAAAAATTTATTTTTTAAAAATTTAATATAAGACACTACTGCTTGGCAGAAGGAATTATGTGATTTGGTAGAAATGAACCTAAGATGGTCTACTACTTCTTTTGAGTAAAATTCATGTTTTGGTGGTAAGTTGTTGGGCATTACTAGCGCTTGAAAGCCTCTGGTTTCCTGGTTCTCATAAAGTGTGACTTTAGTTACTAACCATTTGCACGGTTCTATGGTAGCATCATTTTCCCATTTTCAAACAAAACAATTTATCAATGCTGCGATTTATTTTAATTATTTACATGGGACCAATACAAAACTTAACCATTTTCCACTGATTAACTTAAAAAGTTTCCCTTCATTACCGAGGTTGCTACATTTGAATAAATTACATTTTTACATTAACCTAGTAAATCTTAAGGTTTTCTTAAATATATTGTATCATATTATGTGACAAAAATGTATTGGTTATTTTTCTGTGTTTTTATAGATTTCCCCATCCCGTGACACTAGCAGGTATGATGGAGATGGGGACAGCTTACTTACCCATAAATCAAAACTGGAAACGATACATACAGCAGTCAAATTCGGCATATGACGATCTTCAGAGAGAAATGAAGTCAGTGCTTATGAAACTAGCAAATGAAGCCTGTCAAAATATATATGAACACAGGTATATTATAATGATCAAAATATTTATGAATACAAGTGTATTATAAAACTAAAATATAAAAAACACAGATAAAATTGATTGATTGATTTGATGTTTGAGTTACATCCAGCAAGCAGTATTTAAGCTATATTTAGGAATGAGAACAAGTTAACAAACAATAAATCAATAGGGAAAAGGGATGGGACATAGAGAGAAAATTTTAACTACTACTGGAAAAGTATGTAGTATGGGCATGGGTGAAGAATTTAGCCTTTTGTAGCCACTACAATAAGCCTACTCTTTTTTCGAAATCTACAAGACAGGAGTCGATTTCACAAAAAGTCATAAGTATAAAATCTATCGTAAGGACTGCAGGGTTCGACATTACCGGCTGTCCGATCGCCCGGGACAGGTTAAGTCTGGTTCGGACAAGTAAAACCTATCTTGTATGTGTCCGATCGGACAAGTAAAAAGTTTGAAACAATCTTAAAGGCTAGTAATTTAAAAATCATGGTCCTGATTGCCTTGTTCATCTTTAAAAGCAATTTTGAAGTTGCCGTAGATCGCCTTTAAATTTTATAGCCATTTGGATCAGATATAGTTGTATTTCTGTCACTCCCTTATGTTTATCATGTTGTCGCGCCATTTGTAAGCTGGTTCCTGCGTGACTTTTACAGTGTACATAAAGCATAATAGTAATATCTCTTGAGGAAACCAGTAAAAAGAAAACACGATAATACGACAAGTCTCCGGAGAGGATACGAAGTCGGTTACAGAGATGGCAAATACAATAATGATTACTGCAAAGATTAAAACATAATAAACATAATAAATTAGTATTTTTGTAGTCACTTAAAAACAATCATTTTAATCTGTTTAAATATTTGTAATAGTGCATTTTTGTCTCGCCTGCGACGAAAGTCGCTGGAGGCGAGACATATGTATGGGAATCTGGTGGCGGCGGCGGCGGCGGCGTAAACACTTGACATCTTGCTTCATATCTTTGTAAGCCCAAGCCCTAGGTCCATCAAATTTGGTCCAGAGGTAGCTTATGATGAGTACTTGCCAGTCAGTCACCTGTCACCTGACCTTGACCTCAATTTCACGGTCAAGCGACTACGTTAAAGTTTTTGGGTTACGACAGTTCCTCTGTAACTACGCATGGTAGGATGACAATATTTGGTGTATAGGTTGCTGATGACTAGTACATGACTGTCTGGTAGGTGTCACCTGACCAATTTCACGGTCCAGCGACTACGTTAAAGTTTTTGGGTTACAACAGTTCCTCTGTAACTACGCATGGTAGGATGACAATATTTGGTGTATAGGTTGCTGATGAATAGTACATGACTGTCTGGTAGGTTCCACCTGACCTTGACCTCAATTTCACGGTTCAGTGACTACGTTAAAGTTTTTGGGTTACGGCTGTTCCCCTGTAACTATGCAGGGTATGGTGACAATATTTTGTATACAGGCCGCTGCTGATATTTAATGCTATTTACATAATGCTTATGACGAAATTTATTTTCGTTACTGATGCGGCTGTGTTAGCACTACCTCAAAATTTCCATTAGCCAATGTGGCTAATACATCCAAATTTTACTTAGCCACATTTGAAATTTGTTAGCCACAACATTTCAGCAAAATTTGTGTGTGCAAAATATGGAAGCTGTAAATTTAAATGACTTGTATAGAAAAGGGGGAATATGTGATGAGCAACACTAAAATTTGGGATTAATTCCATTCATAGGTCACAACCAGGTCTTTTACAACTGTTCTTCATTTGAAGAATTTAGATTTAGTGCTGAGGTTCAACTTTTAAATGAAAACATTTAACCAGATGATAATAGAGTAACCGTAAGAACGAAAGCATTGAAAGCTGGCGTTTCGCCATGCATGACAAAATTAAACTGGAATTAAGATCAATTACTGCAATGGGAACCAGTTCGGTATTGAGTAAAATCGAAAACAAATTCGGACAAGGGTAATGTTTTTACGGAATAGACAATTACGCATTGAAATTTCCCGGATATATATCGTTACCGCTCCGAACTTTATCTCAAAGATTTATTTTAGATTTCGACAGTCAACATTTTACTTTCGCTTTCACTTCGCCAACGTGGCGAACGAGAATGAATAACACTTCGCCACATTAAAGTTTAATTCTCATTGGCGACTGTGGCGACCTATTAGCGCTAACACAGTGCGGAATGCAGGCGAGACGTTTTTCTGTGTCCACACTTGTTCTATTGAATACATAATAAATGTTACACAATTATGCCATTTTCTACTTCTAGTTCTTCGTCATTTGATAATTCAATCAACTTGTGTACTTACTCATGACAAAGAAACATTTATTTTATTGTACAGTTTTGTGACATTTGATTCTTTCATTGAAATTAACATGGAAATGTGTGATATATTTTATGTTGTAAAAAGAAGACTGGAAAGTTAATAAAACTGTTTGTTCTCTTCTTCCAATGATACTTTATCCCACTATAATTTAAGCTACTTCTTTGATTCAAATCAATTTTAAAAGATAATGGGTTCCCTTGTGTAAGCTGTACGGCTTTTACACCTTTGTACTGTATTTCTACAACAATCATCCTAATTTTTTCTACCAGTTACTATAAAGATGTAACTTCTGAGCTTTCTCTTCAATCTGATTACTTTATACAACAATATATTTTTAAAAACTCAATAATACAGCATATTTAATTTCAATGAATTAATTGAGAATCATAAACGGCAAGTGACATGTACTATTAGTTTATAATATTGAAAGAAAGTTTGGAAAAGTGAACGTAAATTTTGGACAGGTCAACTGTTTACACCACTTGTTCGAAAGGACAAGTAAATAAAAAATTAATGTCGAACCCTGAGGGCTGACATCACAATGCATTTCCCTTTGATTTTCAAACACTTACGATGAATTTTACACTTACAATTTTTGTGAAATCGACTCCTGGTCTTTATTGTGCAAGTAGCATGAAAATCTCCAAACACGTCATCCACTACAGTCTGTGGCTAGGCATTCAGTATTATGACCTGACCACCCCCCAACAAGAGGGTCTCTCCTATCTGCCACAGGCGACGCGCTGGGCTGCTCTGTAGGCTAAGCACTGGGAACCATCCCCAGTATGGTCTCAGTAAACACAGGTGAGTTAAAAGGATCAATATATATGTAAACACAAGCATGTGTTAAATAACCTAGCAATATGATTTTGAAAAATTTCTAAGAACTTAAAGGGAAACTTCTTTAAAAAATGAAAATTTCATGTTATTCTTCAAATAGAAAGAAACATATTTGCCTTTTTGTGTTTTGTTTTATCCCGAACCTGATCCGTAAAAAGTTGTATATAGTCCGCATTTATGTATTGTCTGCACCCCTTTTTTGGACCAGAAAATTGCGGAAAAATTCTTTTATGCATGTATAATCCACACGTAGTAGTTTTCACAAAACGTCTCAAGATGAAGACATGCGAGTCCAACTTGGCCCCGCTTTTTAAGAAGTTTTAATGTAATATGTAATTATTCTCTTTTAAAATATCATTTATGTTTATACTTTTATTAATTTCAAGTGATTGTAATAATTAAATAAAAAATAGTGCATTCTCATATCGTCAATTTTGATCGTTGTTAAAATTGATAATCACGCATTTTGAAACTTAAACAATTTGTCAACTTTCATTCATCAATGAAAACAATCAAAACAAAAAGATTACACGTTATATTCTAATCCCTGACTGATAGCAATCAAAACATCGATCTTCAAACACTTGAGGTTACATAACGATGCCATTTACATTTTACGCAATACAGGTTACACATCTGCTATTTTCGTATCAGTTTTAATTTTTATTCGTTCTATATAATAAATATAATTTACCTAAAAACAATTTAAGTAAAAATTAATATCATTACAATGTATACCTATGGAAGTTTGTAAAAGAATAATGTGAGAATAGTACCAAAATACCACATATAACACAACAACATAATGGCGACTACCATCGACAACAATTAACGGCGCAAAAAAAACTCTATCCAGTCTGTATCTATGTATAATCCCCACCATTCCTTTCCAACTTAGATTAAAAGAAAAAACTGCGGACAATACGACCCTAATTACGGTACTGGGACAGACATATTGACATTATTTACCATGAGATTGTAGGTTGTGACGTAAGAGCTTACTTCATCCAGTAAATATGATAAATAATCCAGTTTAAAAATATATTTTTTTGCCTTTCTCTTTGAAAATTATAAAAACTGGGGCATTGTCTTATGACCAGCTGACAACATAAGATTACCTAATACTTCATGATGTAATGATATTTGTATTAATAAAAGCAATTTTAAACCTGTCTTTATATTAAATAGAATTATCTAAATACATAATTTTAAATTCATATAATATTTTTAAACATATAATAAAATAAATGTTAATGTAGACAAAAGTCTTGAAACGGCACTTGTACCTGGATGTGAAAATTTTACAGGTAAATTCATTTTTTGTTTATTAAAGGTTACAAAATTAGCAAGTAAACAAACACTATGTTAATTGCAACTACGAGATTATTTAACGCCAACTTTGATGTTTGAATATTCTTACATTTTCAAAAGCAAACCAGATTAAAGGTTAATCATGTAACTCAAAATTAGAACGGCAAGCGCCTCTCCTGCCAAGGACAGGTATGGTTTGAATACACTAAAGTGCCAGAGCAGAGGATATATATAAGATTTTGAATACCTTTAGATGCCAGGTCACAGGAAATGAACAACTGACAAATATACAGACATAATATTTAAGAAACTTATGTACACACAAAATAAATTTAAAAAGTAATAAATAATAATATTAATAATTATAATAAATGTACTCATCATGAAGGGAAATTTTTATGCATGAAAACAAGAGTAGTATTTAAAAATATTACATCTAATGATCGTTATTTCTTAAATAGTCAACTTAGCAAAATTTTTTATAAAAAACGTTTGTTCAATAACTTGCTGATTACACGATACAAGTTGAAAAAAAGAATACGAATAGTTGTCAATTTAATTCATATTTATGGACAAAATTGCATCTAATATTCGAGGACAAAATGAAAAATGAGGTCACTTAAATGAAGATCACATTACCATTAAACCATCCTCCAAGCAACATTCTTCAAAATGATCTTCACATACTAAGTTGATGTTGTTGTGGATGAAGTCTAAAGTAGAAGTCTTCAAACTGGTCAACTACTTATTACACAAGTCAGGTTTTTGCTGGATTAGGAAACATAATCTTGCCGGAACCTCGTCTTGTAGTACAAACGTCTGTTGATAATGACTGTTTTAAATTATTGTCATACAACAACTTTTAGGTACTTGACTGTCATGTGATCTCTATTATCGCCATCTAATGGCAATTTAGTAAATTCAATGTAGAAACTTAACTGCGGAAAATATAATAAAACATCAAGATGCAAAAGTGTTCCTTTTTATTTGGAAGTAAAACATCAAATTTTCATTTTTTTCGAAGTTTCGAAGTTTCCATTTAATGTAGTATTTCTTATAAAACTTGTATTTCCTGTGTTATAGGTACAAAGATGACCCATGGCTGTGGGACCTTGATTGGACAGTGCAGAGTTTTAAAATTAAGCAGGCCCCAAAACCTAAGAAATCAAAGGTAAGCTGGTTCAAGGATTTTGCTAAAAAATTTAAATACTGAACCTTTCATGCAAATCATCATACAAAATATAAATAAATGTTTGGGGCGTTTTTATGACTGCTTTGTACAACTGCTTAAAACATCCAACCTAGCATGGTGGCAATGTACAAAGCAAACATGTCAATGAACTTTAAGTTCTTATTTTGATATTAGGCTGTGCAGAACTGTAGCATGGACAGTGGATTCATTTTGTTTACCTGATTGTTGCAAAACCCATCTATGGACTATTTTATGGAAGTTTGTCTTTGTGAGTATCCTTCTAGGTTTCTATATTTTCATAAATTCTTATCTCACATGACATCCAAATTTAATGTAATATAGCTGAAATTATTCTGCTCATTTTGAGGGGTCTGTCATTATTCAACATACCATTGTGCCTAAGTGGATCAAATACAGGGCTTATTCTGGCCCATTTAGGAAATGCCATCTCAACTGAATTGGGAAATTTTTTATTTTATTTTTTATATAGTTTTATTTTTTACGAATATCATCAAAAGCCTTTTGAAAACTCTATTTAAGACCTAAAAGTTAATGCTATTAATGATTATCTAAACAAAACTGGTACTAACACACACAACAGAACACAATACACGAGTTAAAATAACATTATTGTGTTGTCTCTTTGACACTATACTGGTTTTACAACTCTAAGGTGCAGTCTTCGGGGGCTTGGCCTTGGGTTTCATATACTACTATTAGCAGGAGTTGGACTGTTTAATGTAAAGTATGTAAATAAGCAAAGTAATATTTAAGTCGGGTAGAACATAGATTACAATTAACATAAGCTCTTAGGAGCTTTTATATTGTTAGAGGAAGTCGAAAAGGTTAAATTTCCCATAGGGATTATGCCTTATAAATTGGAATAACAACCACCCTCTTTGTTGGAAGGGACAATTAATCCGTACAATTTTTAGTCTCCAAGTTGGTCAGAGTACTGCCATCAGACTTGATTACATTGTTTACACATTGTCATTGACAACCGCCAGTTTCATCTTTTTGGCAAAATTAAATATATGCATCAGTTTTATTTTATTGCTCCAGATCAACTATTTACAATTTGGAATAATATTTCCTGTTTTGTTACGCCATTGTACAATGAAACTTAAATTCATAGATCTAATTACTGTATCAATAAAGTGCAAGCACAACTGAAACTCATGGTTATTTAAACTTAGATAAAATGCTGAATGGTTCGGAAAAGAAGTGAAATAATTCCCAATTTTACAGATCTTGAAAAACTTGCATTGGTTGGGAATTTTCTTGCCGATTTGGGAAAAAAGAGGATTTTTCTCAATGGGAATGAGGCGAAATAACGACCACAGAGAAACGCATGTCAACATTTTCCCCTATGAGCAAATAATTATGGGACCATTTTCAAATGCCAAAAAATTCCTATTGAGAACCCAGAAAACTGTCAAAAAAGACATGCTGCAGATCAAAGTAGGCCTAGTCCCCCTGACCTCAAATCAACTGAACCTGCCCCTCTATCAAAATTCACTGAATCTGCCCCTCCTTGTTAAGGAGCAAGTAGTATAAAGAAAATCTGCTGTAATAAAACTTGGTTTATATTCTTGTCAAAAATCCAACATAAATTTCAGAAAATACATGTAAGCTTTTATTTTCAATAATTGCTTCATTCTTTTCTGTCAAGTACATTTTCAGTCAGAATTTGTATATATCATCATTTTCCATCTTTGTTGTCCTCATTTTAGTTCATGTGTTTTAAGGCAGTACATGTATATCATGTGATCAAAATCATATAAGGCAGTACATGTATATCATGTGATCAAAATCATATAAGGCAGTACATGTATATCATGTGATCAAAATCATGTAAGGCAATACATGTATATCATGTGATCAAAATCATATAAGGCAGTACATGTATATCATGTGATCAAAATCATATAAGGCAATACATGTATATCATGTGATCAAAATCATATAAGGCAGTACATGTATATCATGTGATCAAAATCATATAAGGCAATACATGTATATCATGTGATCAAAATCATGTAAGGCAATACATGTATATCATGTGATCAAAATCATATAAGGCAATACATGTATATCATGTGATCAAAATCATATAAGGCAATACATGTATATCATGTGATCGTATTTACATGAACCACATAAATAAAACAAAGACATGTTTGAATGCTAAAAAAAAATTTAACATAATTGTTCTATTAAGAAAAAAGAAGACAAAATTAAAGAAGGACAGGAGACTGCAGAAGAAAGAATAAAAAAAATCTTAGATACATCAGAAAGACTGTATAAAGTGAGATCACACTTAGTGGGATATCCTGGGTAAGTATTGAGATCTCATGTGGTAGGGAATTCTGGGTAAGTATTAAAATCTGATGTGTTTGGATATTCTGGGTATATTTTGAGATCCCATGTATTTAGATTATTCTTGGTATATGTTGAGATCACATGTTTTAGGGTATCCTGGGTATGTGTTAGGGTATCATTGGTATTTGTTGAGATCTGATTTGGTAGGTTATCCTGGTTATGTGTTGCGATCTTTTGTGTTAGGGTTTTCTTTGTATGTGTTGAGATCTAATGTGTAATTGCATCATGGGTATGTATGTTAGGGTTTCCTGGGTATGTGTTGAGATCTTGTGTGTTGGTGTTTCCTGGGTATGTGTTGAGATCTCATGTGTAATTGCATCATGGGTATGTATGTTAGGGTTTCCTGGGTATGTGTTGTGATCTTGTGTGTTGGTGTTTCCTGGGTATGTGTTGAGATCTCATGTGTAATTGCATCATGGGTATGTATGTTAGGGTTTCCTGGGTATGTGTTGTGATCTTGTGTGTTGGGGTTTCTTAGGTATGTGTTGAGATCTTGTGTGTTAGAGTTTCCTGGGTGTGTTGAGATCCTGTGTGTTTGGGTTTCCTGGATATATGTTGAGATCTCATGTGTTAAGGCATCCTCACAAGTCAGGGTTTCTGTGTCCATGAAACCCTGACAAACTTAGCTGGGAAATTCCTGGGCTAGAAGATTTTCGTATGACGTCAATCCTTCAAAATATTTACTAATGAATTGCTTGAAAGAAGCAAGTTTTTAGCTCACCTGGACCAAAGGTCCATGTGAGCTTTTGGTATCACTTGTCGTCCGTCGTCTGTCGTCAGTCGTAAACTTTTTCAAAAATCTTCTCCTCTGAAACCACCGGGCCAACTTTTTTCAAACTTGGCCACAATCATCCTTAGGGTTCCTAGTTTCAAGTTTGTACCCAGGGTGTTGATCAACAGACAAATATGGCCACTGTTACTAAAAATAGAACATGGGGGTTAACACAGGTTTTTGATCATTATCTAAAAAATTATAATAGCTATAGAGAAAACCGTTACTTCAAATTGATCAGCACATTAAGGTCTACAATAGTTGCTATTAGTGTGAAGTTGTGTATTGGCTTCTTGTAGGAGTTATTGCCCTTTATTGACGATTTTTGACAAAGGACAAGATAGGGTAAGGACCATTTCTGGCCCTTTCTTGAAAATGACTCATCTTTGCAGTAATTTGAGCATACAGACATAGCATTAAAAATATGGTCTTATTTTGGTGCTATCATGCGCATGCGCGATACACTTCACGTGCTTCCATGCTTGCCAAATCTATAATCTATTTTCAATTCACCTTTAATTTGAAGATGGTTTCAGTAAATTAACTTCTGTTCTGCTCATCAAATATTAACACAAGATGTCTAGATACCTGTTACAGGCAGGTTCTGGTTTCAATAAATATAGAAAAACTTTATCTCGCAATAAAGAATGCTTTTCTCATGCAAAAATCTTTGCTTTTAAACAAAAACTTGGTAATCACTATTTCTTCAACAAATTTTATCACAATGTACAAATTGATAGAAGATTCAGACAGAAGGTAATTTTAAATAAGGGCTGTCTAAGTTAAAAGTTTTTTTTCTGTTGATAAAAATCTGTTAAACAAGTAATAAAAATATAGATTTGTTTAAAATTACCTCCCTTGTTAAAGATTGAATTTTCATTATATTTGCCTATGCCGAATTCGTTATATCGAAAACTTTGTGTTTAAACAATTAATAAGGAGATTTGATATAAAGGTTATAAGTCTGTCGTAGTATTTAATAATTTTATTGAAATTATGAGTTAATAATGAAAGATATTAATGTTAATTTAACCATCAGTGAAATATCTATTCTGAGATTTCCAGAAAAACACGGAGGATGGTGTCCTGCATCCCTTCAAGTCAAACAAATTATTTTTGTGTGACCTTATTTGGTAAGACAAACTGTTTTACAATTATATAACAGCGAACTAAATATCTATTTTTGCCAAAAAACCAATATTTAAATCTTATTTGTATTAAGTTTATCCCAAACATGAAAACTTTTAGGAAGATATATAGATCCATTTCAAAGGTGCACTAAAATTCTGTTTAGATCTCCTACCATGCATAATTACAGCGGAACTGACATAATCCAAAAACTTTAACATAGAACTGGACCATGTTTAATGTCAGAAGACACCCGTCATATATTATTCAACAGGAACCTAAATTCGAGGTATTGTCATTACACTATGCATAGTTTCACTGACCTTATCCAAAAAATTTAACGTATTCACTGGACCATGAAATGGAAGGTCATGGTCAGGCGAAACTTGTACCTATATGCTATGCCACTCGTTCATCCTACCATGCATAGTTACAACAGAAGTAACCTTATTCACAAACATTAGCGTAGTGATATGAATTCTAGTCAAGGTAAGGTGACACCTACCAAACTTGCATGTACTATTTGTCAGCAAACTCTATAACAAATATTGTCATGTTACAATGCGTGGTTACTGAGAAACTGACAGAACTAAAATAAATTTAACTTAGTCCCCTTACTGTGAAATTGATATTTAAACTTTACATTTGTATATTACTATTCCTGAAGCGGGAGATTGGGCATGCCATAAAACCTGGTTTAACCCATCATTTTTTTTAATGCCTGTACTAAGTCAGGGCCATTGCTGTAATTACTAAATTTTTGGTTGTTGGTTCTGTAGTTTGCCGGTTTTTTGGACTTTGATTTGTGACAGTTTTTTATGCTGAAGCGGATTGCACTGTGTTCAAGGGAACATTGTGTCCAAATCAGTGAAAGAACGGTTAACATTCAAAACATAATTAACTTGAAATACGACCGCCACAGTAGCAGTACAAAGTACTTAAATTATTGTATCTTTTTTGTATGGTTAGGAGAAAATTATATAGATCCAAAGCGTAGTGTTTAATTAAAAAGTAATAAATATTCACATATGTATTACGATAGTTTATGCTATCCTTAAAAGATTATCTCACGTGGTTTCCTTAATGTTAACTGCAAAAAAAAAAAACAAGCACGAATAAAGAAAAGCTTACGTTTAACTTAACGAGCAAATAATTTTACAATATAAAGTAGAAAATAAAAAATAAATTTGTTTTCATTTATGAAACAAATATCCCTTGTTATCGTGTCAATTATGATTTTATCACATGTAATGATATTTATTTAGTGACCGGTCAATATTTTTTGGGGTGGTGGGACCTGTAAAAAATGCAATGGGACACATATATGGGTCTCCAAATTTTGTTATTTTCAGCACTGATAGGACAGCTAGTTTTTTTCATAACAATATCATCAATGAAAAAAAAACATTTTTTTTTCTGATGTTTTAATTCAAAACCAATAAACTGTAATCGCACAACTTTTTTAACAAACATAAATACTGAATTGTAACCATAAAATTATTCACTAGATAGGACACACATTTTTATACCACATCTGATGTAGGACGGCAACTTTTTGTATTTTAGGGAGATAGGACATAGCCCTTTTTACACCTGATAATTTGAAATGCATCTGTCCCAACCCGGTCCCTTAGAATAATCTACTTTAACACATTGTCGGAAACCCACATCCGGTCGCGTTCACGCTTTGCTGTCACTTGCCGGTCGCGTTTTCGCTTTGCTACCACTTGCCGGTCGCGTTCTCGCTTTGCTACCACCCCGCTACCACCACCAAGAGGTAGCAAAGCGAGAATGCGACCAGACGTGGGTTTCCGACGATGACTTTTACAAGGTTAAAGAAAATGCTCGCGCTGGCATTTGATGTTGCAACATCAATTTATGTTTTGAACGTTTCCTGTTAATAAAGCAAGCAAAATAGAAAATAAACATAGATCATCGGGATTCGAACCATCGATTCGCGGTCTCAACCTACGGTTTAAGCAAAAACGTCACATACACACAGACATTTTCATTCAAAAGCGACTTATTTATGCGTCATACAAGGCCGTAAACAAAAGGGGTGCATTGGTTGCACGTGTACTCCTAGTCCGAGAATCCTCTGCTGCCTACGGCACTGTCATTTTGCAGACGTTATATATTTGTTAATAGATTAGTAGTTTTTATAACATCTTTAATTATTGCGTATAAAAAATAATGGTGTAAATTAACATTTATAAAGACACATCAAGATGTGATAGCTGAAGATGTTTTACTTCAATAAAAATGACTTCTAACAGTCTTATCAGTTTGTTGTTCTAGTGAATACAAACGAAACAAAATTAAATTCTTTTAAATTCTTTACTTTTACTTAAATTATATCAAACCTGATAGATGTATTATATTATCAACATTTAGCTGTTTCATCACTGTTAAACGTTTAAATTGTTACATATTAAAATATTTACTTAATTTATCCCTTTATTGATTTTTTTTACACATTTCTATCTTAGTTTGTCAACAATGTTTTATTATTACCAGCATAAATGGATGTATATGCAAATTCGGAAATGCAAGTCCGGTCCGGTTGTAGGCTTACATACGATGCTGAACAGTACAAAAATTACGCGAATTTTGGACAAAATATTAATTTTTAGCTCATCTGACCCGAAGGGTCATGTGAGCTATTGCCATCACTTGGCGTCCGTCGTCGTCGTCGTCGTTAACTTTTCTTCAAAAATCTTCTCCTCCAAAACCACTGAAGGGATTGCTTTGAAACTTTGCACACATCATCAGTAAAATGTCCTCTACCAAGTTTGCTCAAATCATGGCCTCAGACCAACCAACATGGCCGCCATGGCTAAAAATAGAACAGGGGGGTCAAAATACAGTTTTTTGCTTATAGTTCAAAAAGTATAACAGATATAGGAAAACTGAACAGACCTTCCTTCTTCAGCATCTAAAGCTCTACAAAACACTCCATTGGGTCAAAGTTGTATGATGACTCCTTGTAGGAGTTATTGCCCTTTAATTGTCAAAATTGATGATTTTTGCCATTTTTGCCTCAAAATCTTGAAAATTATTAGAACTAGAGAAAAAGTTAGCATTGCTTAATTGTTCTGCTCTATGAGGGCTACAAAAATGACTTAAGGGTCAAGATTTCAAAATCTTGAAAATTATTAGAACTAGAGAAAAAGTTAGCATTGCTTAATTGTTCTGCTCTATGAGGGCTACAAAAATGACTTAAGGGTCAAGATTGTCTGATTAACCGTTTAAGAGTTATTCCCCTTGAACTGTTTTTTTTAATTTGTTTTAATTGATTTTTTAAAATATTCTCCTCTGAAACAACTGAAAGTACTGCTTTGAAACTTTGTACACATCATCCGTCCAATGTCCTCAACCATGGCTGCAGATTAACCAACATGGCCACCATTGCTAAAAATAGGACGGTGGGGGGGGGGGTAAAATACAGTTTTTGGCTTATATTTAAAAAAGTGTAACAGATACAGGAAAACCAAAGAGACATGCCTTCATCTGCATCAAAAGCTCTACAAAACACTCCATTGGGTTGAAGTTGTATGATGACTCCTTATAGGAGTTATTGCCCTTTAATTGTCGAAATTGATTATTTTTGACATTTTTGCCTCAAAATCTTGAAAATTATTAGAACTAGAGAAAAAGTTAGCATTGCTTAATTGTTCTGCTCTATGAGGGCTACAAAAATGACTTTAGGGTCAAGATTGTCTGATGAACCGTTTAGGAATTATTCTCCTTGAAATTTTTTTTAATCAATTTTACTAGATTTTAAAAAATCTTCTCCTCTTTAACCAATGAAAGGACAGCTTTGAAACATTGCACACATCATCTTTAGGACGTCCTCTACCACCTGACTACCTATATAGCTACGTTGGCTTTAAATAGAAAAAATGAAAAAAGGCTGGGGGGGGGGGGGGTCAAGAGAGTTTTCGACTGATAGTTAAAAAAGTACAACAGGTACAGCAAATTTGAAGTGAACTTCCCTTCTCCCTCTAAGCATCAAAAGCTCCTCCTTATAGGAGTTATTTCCCTTAAAAGGTCGAAATTAATGATTTTTGCAGAAGTGTTGGGCAATTCCTTATAGCAAAGAAAAGCTGGATAAAAAAGGGTTGTTTGGTTTCAGGTTCAGGTGAGCGATACAGGCTCCTGGGAGCCTCTAGTTTTATATGAGCGGACGCGTGTACCACAAATATATTTTAAATATTAAACACTGTTTTTGCAACAAACAATACAGTCAAATATCTTCGTGGTACACGCGTCCCCTCATATTTAAAATGGAGTTTGAAATCACGAAAACGTACCGATTTTCACAGGCCACTACAATTGGCCTATTTTAGTAAGGTGCATATAATAATTTTACATGATAAGAAAAGAAAGTGATATTGATTTTCTGTAAGAAGGGATAACGTACGTTTGAAAAAACGTTATGATCTACAGATTGTAGTCATTTCATTTTCAGCGAAAATAGGGGGCCAGTTACAGTAGGTTATCCTACCTTGTCCTTTTTGGTATTTACAATATAACTTGAAAACTATACGAGGTAGAGTGAAACTGTAAATGGCAAAAATGATCAGCAATAAAAGCCCTACAATTCACTTGATTGGTCTGAAATTGTCAGATGGCTCCTTATATGAGTTATTGCCCTTAAATGGTAATTTTTTTATGAAATTTTCCATTTTTGTCATGTAACTTTAAAACTATAACAGCTAGAGTAAAACTGAAAATAGCAAAAATGATCAACAATACAAGTCCTACAATTCACTGTATTAGTCTGAAATTGTCAGATGACTCCTTATAGGAGTTATTGCCCTTAAATGGCAATTTTTTTTTGAAATTTTCTGTTTTTGTGCTGTAACTTGAAAACTATAGCAGCTAGATTGAAACTGTAAATTGCACAAATGATCAGCAATAAAGGCCCTACAATTCACTTGATTGGTCTGAAATTGTCAGACAACTCCTTAAATAAGTTATTGCCTTTTAATGACAATTGTTTATGAAATTTTTTCGTTTTTGTCCTGTAACTTAAAAACTGTAACAGCTAGAGTGAAACTGTTAATAGCAAAAATGATCAGCAATACAAGCCCTACAAATTACTATAAAGTCTGAAATTGTCAGATGACTCCTTATAGGAGTTATTGCCCTTAAATTGCTATTTTTATGAAATTTTTCGTTTTTGTCCTGTAACTTTAAACACCATAACCGCTAGAGTGAAATAAAAAATTGCAAAAATGATCAGCAATAAAAGCCCTACAATTCACTTAATTGGACTGAAATTGTCAGAGACTCCTTATAGGGGTTATTGCCCTAAAATGACAATTTTGTTATGAAATTTTCCATTTTTGTCCTGTAACTTGAAAACTATAGCAGCTAGATTAAAACTGTAAATTGCACAAATGATCAGCAATAGAAGCCCTACAAATGATTGCTTAGTCTAAAATTGCAAGATGACTCTTTATAGGAGTTATTGCCCTTTCATTATGAATTTGGACAAATAAACAGTTTTTCAATTATAAATTTGTCTATAACACACCTATTAGTAGAGTAAAACTGTAAATTTCTAACGTACCCTAAAGGACACTGCATAAAAATCCTTTTATTTTCAGAAATTGTCTGATGGCACCTTATAGGAGTTATTGTATTTAACAAAAATTTTTGAAGAAATGTTTAGTTTTTGCACAGTAACTTAAAAGCTATAACAACTAGACTGAAACTGTTAATTTCAAAAATTTTAATATAGTTGAAGTAATTTGGATTCCAGGTGAGCGATTACAGGCTCCTATGAGCCCCTAGTTGGCAGTAGTCATTCTTACTCATTGTTGAGTGTAAAGAAAATGAAACGCAACTAAATAATAATGCGGTAATAACAAACTAAAAACAATGATGGTGTTAAGGTATCCTGTGTATGTTTAGAAATCTCATGTGTTAAGGTATCATTGGTATGTGTTGAGATCTCATGTGTTAGGGTATACTAGGTATGTGTTGAGATCTCATGTGTTAAGGTATCCTGTGTATGTGTTGAGATTTCATGTGTTAAGGTATCCTGTGTGTGTTGAGATCTCATGTGTTAGGGTATCCTGTGTATGTGTTGAAATCTCATGTGTTGAGATTTCATGTGTTGAGGTATCCTGTGTGTGTTGAGATCTCATGTGTTAGGGTATGTGTTGAGATCTCATGTATTAAGGTATCTTGTGTATGTGTTGAGATCTCATGTGTTAGGGTTTCCTGGGTATATTTTGAGATTACTCAATACCTAATGTAAGGAATGATTTTTGGAAGACAGTGTCTTTATGGCAGAAAACAATTAACATATGTTTGAACCAGTTTTTCTGCTATTTGTTTCAAACATTTTTTGTTCAGAATTTGAAAAGAAAAAGAAATTTAACAAAACAATTTGGGAAAATTACAAAAAGCTCATTATCTTAAATGTCAATGTATCTAATTTAATCCAATTATAAATTGTGCACTGCTGACTCTTTGTAAATGCTTCACAATTGCAACATTGCAAAACAAAATGAATGATAGATGTATGTCCATATATTACCACATGGATACAAATATATTATTCCAGATAAAACAGTATCTCAGGATCAGTTTTCATAATTTATATTTTATTTTCAGATGGTATAGAGATTTGTGCCCCAAAATAACCAAAGATGAATGGGAACCTGGTCCCTCTCTGATCAGTTTGTCTATGAGAGTTGCTCCTAAGCTGATGAGGTTGATGTGGGAAGGGTATCCAGTCCATTACCATGAAAAGTATGGCTGGGGCTATATTGTTCCTGACCCTGAGAAGTTAGAGAATGATAGGGAAATGATAGAGGATTATGATGAAGAAGAAAATGGACCCATGTATCCTGTTAGGTTAGTATGCAGCCTGGAGAGAGGACCCATGTATCCTGTTAGGTTAGTATGCAGCCTGGAGAGAGGACCCATGTATCCTGTTAGGTTAGTATGCAGCCTGGAGAGAGGACCCATGTATCCTGTTAGGTTAGTATGCAGCCTGGAGTGAGGACCCATGTATCCTGTTAGGTTAGTATACAGCTTTGAGAGAGGACCCATGTATCCTGTTAGGTTAGTATGCAGCCTGGAGTGAGGACCCATGTATCCTGTTTGGTTAGTATGCAGCTTTGAGAGAGGACCCATGTATCCTGTTAGGTAAGTATGCAGCCTCGAGAGAGGACCCATGTATCCTGTTAGGTTAGTATGCAGCCTGGAGTGAGGACCCATGTATCCTGTTAGGTTAGTATGCAGCCTCGAGAGAGGACCCATGTATCCTGTTAGGTTAGTATGCAGCCTGGAGAGAGGACCCATGTATCCTGTTAGGTAAGTATACAGCCTGGAGTGAGGACCCATGTATCCTGTTAGGTAAGTATGCAGCCTCGAGAGAGGACCCATGTATCCTGTTAGGTTAGTATGCAGCCTTTAGTGAGTACCCATGTATCCTGTTAGGTTAGTATGCAGCCTCGAGAGAGGACCCATGTATCCTGTTAGGTTAGTATGCAGCCTGGAGTGAGGACCCATGTATCCTGTTAGGTTAGTATGCAGCCTCGAGAGAGGACCCATGTATCCTGTTAGGTTAGTATGCAGCCTGGAGTGAGGGCCCATGTATCCTGTTAGGTTAGTATGCAGCCTTGAGAGAGGACCCATTTATCCTGTTAGGTTAGTATGCAGCCTCGAGAGAGGACCCATGTATCCTGTTAGGTTAGTATGCAGCCTTGAGTGAGGACCCATGTATCCTGTTAGGTTAGTATGCAGCCTTGAGTGAGGACCCATGTATCCTGTTAGGTTAGTATGCAGCCTGGAGTGAGGACCCATGTATCCTGTTAGGTTAGTATGCAGCCTTGAGTGAGGACCCATGTATCCTGTTAGGTTAGTATGCAGCCTTGAGTGAGGACCCATTTATCCTGTTAGGTTAGTATGCAGCCTGGAGTGAGGACCCATGTATCCTGTTAGGTTAGTATGCAGCCTTGAGTGAGGACCAATGTATCCTGTTAGGTTAGTATGCAGCTTGGAGATAGGACCCATGTATCCTGTTAGGTTAGTATGCAGCCTGGAGTGAGGACCCATGTATCCTGTTAGGTTAGTATGCAGCCTGGAGTGAGGACCCATGTATCATGTTAGGTTAGTATGCAGCTTGGAGATAGGACCCATGTATCCTGTTAGGTTAGTATGCAGCCTTGAGTGAGGACCCATGTATCCTGTTAGGTTAGTATGCAGCCTGGAGCGAGGACCCATGTATCCTGTTAGGTTAGTATGCAGCCTGGAGTGAGGACCCATGTATCCTGTTAGGTTAGTATGCAGCCTCGAGTGAGGACCCTTGTATCCTGTTAGGTTAGTATGCAGCCTTGAGTGAGGACCCATGTATCCTGTTAGGTTAGTATGCAGCCTCGAGTGAGGACCCATGTATCCTGTTAGGTTAGTATGCAGCCTGGAGTGAGGACCCATGTATCCTGTTAGGTTAGTATGCAGCCTTGAGTGAGGACCCATGTATCCTGTTAGGTTAGTATGCAGCTTTGAGAGAGGACCCATGTATCCTGTTAGGTTAGTATGCAGCTTTGAGTGAGGACCCATTTATCCTGTTAGGTTAGTATGCAGCTGCGAGTGAGGACCCATGTATCCTGTTAGGTTAGAATGCAGCTTTGAGAGAGGACCCATGTATCCTGTTAGGTTAGTATGCAGCCTTGAGTGAGGACCCATGTATCCTGTTAGGTTAGTATGCAGCCTTGAGTGAGGACCCATGTATCCTGTTAGGTTAGTATGCAGCCTTGAGTGAGAACCCATGTATCCTGTTAGGTTAGTATGCAGCCTGGAGTGAGGACCCATGTATCCTGTTAGGTTAGTATGCAGCCTGGAGTGAGGACCCATGTATCCTGTTAGGTTAGTATGCAGCTGCGAGTGAGGACTGATCCTGTTAGGTTAGTATGCAGCCTGGAGTGAGGACCCATGTATTCTGTTAGGTTAGTATGCAGCCTTGAGTGAGGACCCATGTATCATGTTAGGTTAGTATGCAGCCTGGAGCGAGGACCCATGTATTCTGTTAGGTTAGTATGCAGCTTTGAGTGAGGACCCATGTATCATGTTAGGTTAGTATGCAGCCTGGAGTGAGGACCCATGTATTCTGTTAGGTTAGTATGCAGCCTTGAGTGAGGACCCATGTATTCTGTTAGGTTAGTATGCAGCCTTTAGTGAGGACTGATCCTGTTAGGTTAGTATGCAGCCTGGAGTGAGGACCCATGTATCCTGTTAGGTTAGTATGCAGCCTGGAGTGAGGACCCATGTATCCTGTTAGGTTAGTATGCAGCTGCGAGTGAGGACTGATCCTGTTAGGTTAGTATGCAGCCTGGAGTGAGGACCCATGTATCCTGTTAGGTTAGTATGCAGCCTGGAGTGAGGACCCATGTATCCTGTTAGGTTAGTATGCAGCCTGGAGTGAGGACCCATGTATCCTGTTAGGTAAGTATGCAGCCTGGAGTGAGGACCCATGTATCCTGTTAGGTTAGTATGCAGCTGCGAGTGAGGACTGATCCTGTTAGGTTAGTATGCAGCCTGGAGTGAGGACCCATGTATTCTGTTAGGTTAGTATGCAGCCTGGAGTGAGGACTGATCCTGTTAGGTTATTATGCAGCCTGGAGTGAGGACCCATGTATCCTGTTAGGTTAGTATGCAGCCTTGAGTGAGGACCCATGTATCCTGTTAGGTTAGTATGCAGCCTGGAGTGAGGACCCATGTATCCTGTTAGGTTAGTATGCAGCCTTGAGTGAGGACCCATGTATCCTGTTAGGTTAGTATGCAGCTTTGAGAGAGGACCCATGTATCCTGTTAGGTTAGTATGCAGCTTTGAGTGAGGACCCATTTATCCTGTTAGGTTAGTATGCAGCTGCGAGTGAGGACCCATGTATCCTATTAGGTTAGAATGCAGCTTTGAGAGAGGACCCATGTATCCTGTTAGGTTAGTATGCAGCCTGGAGTGAGGACCCATGTATCCTGTTAGGTTAGTATGCAGCCTTGAGTGAGGACCCATGTATCCTGTTAGGTTAGTATGCAGCCTGGAGTGAGGACCCATGTATCCTGTTAGGTTAGTATGCAGCCTCGAGAGAGGACCCATGTATCCTGTTAGGTTAGTATGCAGCTTTGAGTGAGGACCCATTTATCCTGTTAGGTTAGTATGCAGCTGCGAGTGAGGACCCATGTATCCTGTTAGGTTAGAATGCAGCTTTGAGAGAGGACCCATGTATCCTGTTAGGTTAGTATGCAGCCTGGAGTGAGGACCCATGTATCCTGTTAGGTTAGTATGCAGCCTTGAGTGAGGACCCATGTATCCTGTTAGGTTAGTATGCAGCCTGGAGTGAGGACTGATCCTGTTAGGTTATTATGCAGCCTGGAGTGAGGACCGATGTATCCTGGTAGGATAGTATGTTGCTTCCGGTGACTAGGACGGCAATTGCAATAGAATTTGCATTACATACAATTATATTATGATTTTTTTTCAAAATAATATCTAGTGGCACAATATGTATTCCTGCCAAGTTTTGTAATAAAGTGGAATTTTTTAATTCTGAGAAAAAAAAAAACCTTAAATTTTAGTCTTCAAAAAAATTAATTTTAATGGTCTTAGGCCAAATATTTTAAAAAAAAATTGCTGACAAAGTCTTCTTTTTATCTTTTTTATTGGTCTAAAATTAGACAAGGGTGAAATTTTTTTAAACCTGACCTTTCACAAAATGCAACTGGTGAAGAAACTTTCAGTTCAAACAATAAACAATGTTAATACAGGTCATTTTTCTGGCCTATTTGAAAAATGCCATTTCAGCTAAATTGGGAAATTTTATTGAAATTTTATTTGCAATGAAAATCACCAAAAACCTTTTAAAACATCCAAGACCAATAAGTTAAAGTTATTACTGATAGGATTGTCGAAACAAAATAAGTAGCAATAAGAGACACTAAGAACACACTGTTGACTTGAAATAACAAGATTTTGTTGTATTTTCCATATGCATTGTCGATATTAAATAGTTTTCACAGTATTCTGTATAAAATAAATAATTTAATAGCATTTAAAATATTGTACATAATGAATTAAAAATATAGTGATTCCATAATTTAGCAAGTAGGAATTCTCTACCTTTAGTATTATTTAAGTCATACTTATTATTTATTTACATAAAGTTATTTGTTATTTAATAAGAATGTCAGTACAGATTACAATATGTCATTTTAAGGAGGGGGACTAACTTTTTAGTGATCTTTGTTTCATTTTATAATTCATGTGAAATTTCCTGTAAATTTAAACTTTTTTATTACCTTCTTTAAAGAGATGATTTCAATTCAAGACTTCACCGAACTGTGTCAGTAAGTGCATATTACGAGTGTATATTTTTATTAACCATCATTTTAATAATTAAATTAACCGTGTGGTTTACAGCTTTTTTCTGCTTATATACTATACACTTGCGATTTCATCACTTCAGACTTTAACTGATTTTTTTCTTTTTGTATGTTTGAGCTGTGACTTATGTCATTTTCAGCAATTATTAGCTATATCACAGAATCTATTAAAAAAATTAAACTAAAAGGCACCATATGTCTGTGCCGCAGTTTTTTGGCTGATAAATGAAAACTGCTTACTGCGTTTGGTACTTATGCTCCTTTGGTAGGTCCAGAAATGTATAAATTGAATACAACAATTATTTTCCACAGTAAATTAGCGTTTTGAAATTCAACATATTTTTCATTTTGATATAGCGATTTTCTATAGTACATTTTGACCTTAATTACAACAGAAGTGTATGTTTGAAAGAGTCGATTGTTATCTATTCGAAATCCTTCCCGTAATGTCGTCTGCAGTTAAGGTGGGAAAAGTCCCATGGTTTGTCTGAATACGATTGAACATTTTATTGGATTTTAGTTCTATAAAGGCACAAAATGGAATAAAAAAAAATTGTTTTATTTTAGCGTGTTTAATTTTGGTGTTTTGTTCAACTGATGTGTTAAATTTTGGCAACTTCGGTGGAGGGGAAAAACAAAAATCACATACAATCTCTCTTAAAATCACATTTTGAGTAAGGTTAGTATATGCACGTTTCTAAGTTTATTTATCGGTATATATAACTTGTGTGGGCTGTGTTTATCTACTTAAGGCACCAGCCATGATGCCTAAATTATGTTAATCAAGTTTTATTATATTATGTTATTATGACACATATACAAAACAAGTGTTCATGATTGTCAATAACAATCAAAGATTTAAATTTTAATCATTTTTGCCTTCCGGCAGCAAATCTTTATTTAGAATGAATAATCATACCCTCGCTTTTTTTTTTATTATTATTATTTTTGGCGAGGGTACGAATTTAGTCCCATTACTTGTAATGCAGCAGAGCGGTAGTGAATCACTCCCGGCGCTTTAATGTCCAAAAGAAGTTGCATATGCAATCAGACGTGGTCGATCTTGATATCATTCGACAGTGTCACCATTTTTTTATCGGTTTTGTGTTTAAAATCTATCATTGATACGTGATGATAGTTATTGCCGTTTTTAATAACCCCCTGTGCATTTTATATTAATTGACATTCGTGTCTCTTTTTAATTACGTTTACTACCGTACATGAAAAACATTGAGAAGAAACCTGAAATGAATGGCGTGTTGCATCTTGGGTAATACATATGTAAATTACTGGATTCTTACTACGAATGGTTGTTATAGTATGCAAATTAGCACGTTTATAATAAAATTAGGTCACATAATCCATATACGGAAAAATGATCAACATAGCATTTTCCACATGCATCTTCAAAGACGAAAAAAGAAATTTCTTCAATAAAGATCGTTTCCCGTTAGTTTCGCAATGTCTAAAGCTTTAATAATGTAAAGAAGATGAATATTATGTTTGAATTTTTGCATAAATAGACCGAAGTTAGAGTTTTTTATTTGCTACATTACAAGCAGTATGACTGAATTCTGCCGTTAATCTGACAAAGCACAAAACTAACTTCGGATTATAATGGCAGTAAAATTCTGCCTAATCTTTATTGAATGATCATGAAGCTGTTATTTTTACTGTTAATAACGGTGTCTAATTTGTAAATGGTAAGCCTGACATAATTAAGTGTGAATAGATATTCATTCATAGTATTTTTAACAATGTTGTATGAAAGTAAGGAAATAAGTGGGTAAATATACGTAAAACTGTAGTTCCCCTTGACATCTGTATTTTAGGTCATAAACTTTAGGACATTGTTTTACTATTTGGTGTGTAAAATGTTTTATTTGGTTTTTTCCATATAAACCAAGATAAAACTACAACCAAAATAACCCGATTTACAGTACATAAATGACATAATCTTTTAAATGTCCCTTTTACAAGTAGTTATACTTGTGGCTTATTTGACAGTTATGGCGATGTAAACACACTTTTCATAATGTATTATTATTCCAGGCCTATCGCAGCCATGGCAGTACAGTGTTATAGTAGCAGACGCTAAGTTAATTTCAGTACGATTCTTCCTAGGTTAGATATTAAACCAATTTAGATATCTTTTATGTATGTCCATTTATGGCATGTCTGTTTTTCTATTCTCAGTTTGTCTTTGACAGGTCTGTGTTCAAGCTTTGTGGATATGATTTCCCTTATAAACTGTCTCAGGAAGAAACGTTTGACCTTAAGGATACTATGCACCTGGTAATGTCAAGGACAGACCTAGACTCAAATAAGGTCAAAGAAGTTATGAGTGGAGTAGATTCTAGCATGAATTGGGACGAGAAAAAGAAACATCTTAAAGCAGCTGGAATTACACCGAGGAATATACCTCCAGTGAGTGTACATTACACATTATATTAGGTACACTGAGGAATATACCTCCAGTGAGTGTACATTACACATTATATTAGGTACACCGAGGAATATACCTCCAGTGAGTGTACATTACACATTATATTTGGTACACCGAGGAATATACCTCCAGTGAGTGTACATTACACATTATATTTGGTACACAGAGGAATATACCTCCAGCGAGTGTACATTACACATTATATTTGGTACACAGAGGAATATACCTCCAGTGAGTGTACATTACACATTATATTAGGTACACAGAGGAATATACCTCCAGCGAGTGTACATTACACATTATATTAGGTACACCGAGGAATATACCTCCAGTGAGTGTACATTACACATTATATTTGGTACACTGAGGAATATACCTCCAGCGAGTGTACATTACACATTATATTTGGTACACCGAGGAATATACCTCCAGCGAGTGTACATTACACATTATATTTGGTACACTGAGGAATATACCTCCAGTGAGTGTACATTACACATTATATTAGGTACACCGAGGAATATACCTCCAGTGAGTGTACATTACACATTATATTAGGTACACCGAGGAATATAACTCCATGCCATATTTGTGTTTGATTGACTTTGCAGGTTGAAGATCTATTTAATGTAGATATTCCAGGTTGCTGGTTTTACATACCATTAGACTTTGCAGGTTGAAGATCGATTTGATGTTCGGTAAAAATCTGTGTATAGGCCGCATTTACGTATTGTCCGCACCCCTTTCTTGGACCAGAAATTTGTGGAAAAATTCTTATATGCATGTACAATCGGCACAGACAAGTTTTCACAAAATATCTCAAGATGAAGACATCATAGTCTGACTTGGTCGCGCTTTTTTAAACGTTTTTACTGTAGTATGTAATTTATTATCTCCTGAAATATAATTTATGTTTATAGTTTTATTTATTTCTTACGATTGTAATGAATAAAATTTTAAAAAATGCATGGTCATATCCGATTATTGTCCATTTTGATCGTAACTCGCTCATATCGAAACCAAACCAATTTGTCAACTTTCATTTATCAACGAAAACAAAGAAAAAGATTACATGTTTTATTTTAATACTTCAAAGATTGCTATTAAAACATCGATCTTCAACAACTTAAGGTTACGTAACGACGCCATTTACATTTTACGCAAAACATGTTAAACATCTGCTATTTTCTAATACATTTTAATTTTTATTCGTCCTATATAATTAATATCATATTACTTAAAATAATTTTAGTAAAAATTAATATCATTACAAAGTATACATATGGAAGTTGATAAAAGAATCACGCTAGCATAGTACGGAAATACCGCCTATAACACAACAACCAACAAAATGGCTACCGCCAGTGACAACAATCAACGGGACGAAAATAACTCTACCGAGTCTGTATTTACGTATAATCCGCACCGTTCTTTTCCAACTTAGATTAAAAGAAAAAAACTGTGGACAATACGACCCTTTGTACGGTAGATATTCCAGGTGGCTGGTTTTACATACCATATTTGTGTTTGATTTGACTTTGCAGGTAGAAGATCGATTTGATGTAGATATTCCAGGTTGCTGGTTTTACAGGATTCCACACAAGGTAATAGAATTTTAAAAAATAACAATAAAAACTCTGTCATTGCTTCCACTGTAAATATCATGGGAGTTTATCTTACTTTTGTCAATGTTGGGGTGTCTTGCAAATTTGTTTGTGTGTACCATTTTTTTTAGCTCACCTGGACAAGAGGTCATTGGCATTTGGTTACCCCACCTGGACTAGAGGTCATTGACATTTGGTTCCCCCACCTGGACTAGAGGTCATTGACTTTGGTTACCCCACCTGGACTAGAGGTCATTGACATTTGGTTACCCCACCTGAACTAGAGGTCATTGACATTTGGTTACCCCACCTGGATTAGAGGTCATTGGCATTTGGTTACCCCACCTGGACTAGAGGTCATTAACATCTGGTTCCCCCACCTGGACTAGAGGTCATTAACATCTGGTTCCCCCAGCTGGACTAGAGGTCATTAACATTTGGTTACCCCACCTGGACTAGAGGTTATTGACTTTGGTTACCCCACCTGGACTAGAGGTTATTGACTTTGGTTACCCCACCTGGACTAGAGGTTATTGACATCTGGTTTATCATTCTCCATGTTGGCATTAATTTTGTTTTAAATCTTCTCCTCTAAACCTGTTATGTCAGTTAAACCAATATCGTCTTTAATTGTCCTTATGGCTGCAATGATTTGAAATAAAACAACACATGTCTTAGGCCGGTTTTCACAGAGTGAAAATCCGGGTTATAGTATGGTGAATGTCTGGTGGGCAGCATGCGGCCGGGAAAAATTTGTTAAAACAGTTTTCTAAGCAACTACTTATCACATTCTCTTGAAATTTGGTATGCAGCATCAGCATGGCCTCCCTTAACGTGGATTCGATATCAGGTCTGTAGCTCACCTACTTCCTGTTAACCGATTTAGTAAATTTTTAACATTAATGTTCAATGGTAAAAAATTTTCATAACAGTTTTCTCAGCAACTACTTATCACATTCTCTTTAAATTTAGTATGCAGCATCATCATGGCCTCCCATAATGTCGGATTCGATTTCAAGTCTGTGGCTCAACTACTTCCTGTTAAACGACTTAGTTAATTTACGAAATTCATCCATTTCTGTCTTTGACCCATTTTTTACTTGTAACATGCAAAATGATAACAGAAAAAAAAAATTCACCTCATATTGATCAGCACGCTATGATGTACCATTTATTATTGTATTTTTATTGATTTTATTTATGAACAACCTTAATCTGTCGGCCAACATCTATGGAAGTTATTACCTTCATTTGCTATTTCTAATTTTAGGAGTTTTCATGGCTGTTATCTTGAAAATGTAATAAAGAGTAACCAAACAGTTTAAATAATCAGCAATCATTTTAAAGGTTAAATGTAACAGATCCATCCTGTCAAAGTGTCTAAATGTAACAGATCCATTATTGTCTAAATGTAACAGATCCATCCTTTCAAAGAGTTTTGGTCCCGTAATGTTTATTTTTCCCTTTTTTGTGGTATATTTAGCTATAATCTTTAAAACGATACTGGACAAAAAAACTAAGCAGTAAACACGATGAGCAGGGCAAAATCTGAAAATAAGTAGACATTTACCAAAAACACGGCTAATAACCTCAGGTTTGTTTTCCGTGAAACAATATTGGAAACCTCCTTAGCAGGCCATGTGAGTGATTGAATTGTAAGAATGGTACCTTTCATCAAGCTAACACACATTTCTAAGCAGTTAATTGATTACATTGCTGACAGAGAACAATGATAAAGTTTAAACATCCATTACAGTGTGGGAAACAAATTTTTTCCAGCTCGCCATCCTGGCCCATACCAAAACAATAGTACTTGCGGAATTTATGATCTACTAGCCTAGTGGCAAGTAGGTTTTCTAAGTTACTCGCCAATATACAATATCAATAAAATGAAATAACATGAACAACCATGTTGAGACTGAGAGCTAGTTTATTTATTCAATTCATAAGCTATACATATTTTCAGCTGTGTCCAATTTTTCCATATTTGAGTTTAAATTTTGGCGCCCATACCACTTTTTGCCATAAAAAAAAAACTGTACCCCATTTCCAACCTTGTACCCATTAATGAAATTGGTCTATTAAATTCATTTCTTTTAATTCGGTAATAATTTTAATTTTTAACGTCATATTTCACCTAGAATTAGTGGAAAATCTAGATATTTTGGTAATATAAATTGTTTTAGATAAAGAAATCAAAAAATAAAATTATGATTATGGCAATACAAGATAGGGATCACTGCAAGGTTTTTAGCCCTACCGGTGTAAAAACCGGAAGTTAAAACAAGTTTATCGTTGTCAAAAATTTATTGTTTATAATTAAAATGAAGTTCTCTAATTTTGAGGTAATATTTCACCCGCTTGACCGGTGTGGAAAATATAGTTCTCGTCACTAGTGAATTTGTTGTTCTCAGGAGTTGATTGGTTAAAAATAATAACGTCACAATAAGAACTTACGACGTCATAAACAAAACACCTTCCTTTTACCGCATATTCAAGTCATGAACCTAAAATTGGGGTTGGGAGAATTTGCAGTTTGTTTCACAAATTTACTACGTTTTTAAATTCAAGAAACAGAATCTTACATTAGTACTCTTGGATTACTCTAAGATCCTATATTTAATTACTCTTAAACACGAAAGAGAAACATTGTGAATAACATCGTTAACGCTCAGTTATGGTACATTTATCATCAAGTAAGCCTGGATTGTTAAATTTTTTTAGGACTCGCCAGATAATTTCAGCTTGCCAAACTGACGAGTAGCAGTTGATCTGAGCTCGCCAAAAATCTTCTCTACTCGCATTGGGCGAGTTGGCCGAGTTGGCCAGCCATCGTTTCTAACACTGGCATTAGTATGGTCTTGTAATTGTCTTCCTGGTTATATTAAGTAGTCATTGTCAAGTTACCTTCTTAAGGATTAACTACAAAAAATATTTTCTCCATCTATGGATAACAAAATTTCTGTTTTGCACATTGTATAATCCACGTAGCAGATTTTGTTAAATGTGCACAACGGAAATTTTGTTATCCCTTGATGGAGAAAATATTTTTTGTAGTTAATACTTAATGGCGCGTGTCTCCATGATGACCAAATTTGTTTTCCATATTCTGATAGAAAATATTTTCCAGCCAATCAAAAGTCGGTATTCTCGCAAAATTTATTTATTTCTGGTTGGACTAAGTTGACATTGTCAAGTTATCTTTTCCTAGTTGGACAGTATATATTGTCAAGTTATCTTCTCCTGGTTGGACTAAGTAGTCATTGTTAAGTTATCTTTCCCTGGTTGGACTAAGTAGTCATTGTCAAGTTATCTTCTCCTGGTTGGACTAAGTATTCATTGTCAAGTTATCTTCCCTGGTTGGATTAAGAAGTCATTGTCAAATTATCTTTCCCTGGTTGGATTAAGTAGTCATTATCAAGCTATCTTTCCCTGGTTGGATTAAGTAGTCATTGTCAAGCTATCTTTCCCTGGTTGGATTAAGTAGTCATTGTCAAGTTATCTTCTCCTGCTTGGATTAAGTAGTCATTGTCAAGTTATCTTTCCCTGGTTGGATGAAGTAGTCATTGTCAAGCTGTCTTTCCCTGGTTGGAGTAAGTAGTCATTGTCAAGTTATCTTCTTCTGGTTGGACTAAGTATTCATTGTCAAGTTATCTTCCCTGGTTGGACTAAGTAGTCATTATCAAGCTATCTTTCCCTGGTTGGACTAAGTAGTCATTGTCAAGCTATCTTTCCCTGGTTGGATTAAGTAGTCATTGTCAAGCTATCTTTCCCTGGTTGGATTAAGAAGTCATTGTCAAGTTATCTTTCCCTGGTTGGATTAAGTAGTCATTGTCAAGCTATCTTTCCCTGGTTGGATTAAGTAGTCATTGTCAAGTTATCTTCTGGTTGGATTAAGTAGTCATTGTCAAGTTATCTTTCCCTGGTTGGATAAAGTAGTCATTGTCAAGTTATCTTCTTCTGGTTGGACTAAGTATTCATTGTCAAGTTATCTTCCCTGGTTGGATTAAGAAGTCATTGTCAAGTTATCTTTCCCTGGTTGGATTAAGTAGTCATTGTCAAGTTATCTTCTTCTGGTTGGACTAAGTAGTCATTATCAAGCTATCTTTCCCTGGTTGGACTAAGTAGTCATTGTCAAGTTATCTTTCCCTGGTTGGATGAAGTAGTCATTGTCAAGTTATCTTCCCTGGTTGGACTAAGTAGTCATTATCAAGCTATCTTTCCCTGGTTGGACTAAGTAGTCATTGTCAAGCTATCTTTCCCTGGTTGGATTAAGTAGTCATTGTCAAGTTATCTTTCCTTGGTTGGAGTAAGTAGTCATTGTCAAATTATCTTCTTCTGGTTGGATTAAGTAGTCATTGTCAAGCTATCTTTCCTTGGTTGGATTAAGTAGTCATTGTCAAATTATCTTCTTCTGGTTGGACTAAGTATTCATTGTCAAGCTATCTTTCCCTGGTTGGATTAAGAAGTCATTGTCAAGCTATCTTTCCCTGGTTGGAGTAAGTAGTCATTGTCAAGCTATCTTTCCCTGGTTGGATTAAGTAGTCATTGTCAAGTTATCTTCTCCTGGTTGGATTAAGAAGTCATTGTCAAGCTACCTTTCCCTGGTTGGATTAAGAAGTCATTGTCAAGTTATCTTTCCTTGGTTGGATTAAGTAGTCATTGTCAAGTTATCTTCCCTGGTTGGATTAAGTAGTCATTGTCAAGCTACCTTTCCCTGGTTGGATTAAGAAGTCATTGTCAAGTTATCTTTCCCTGGTTGGATTAAGTAGTCATTGTCAAGCTATCTTTCCCTGGTTGGATTAAGTAGTCATTGTCAAGTTATCTTCTGGTTGGATTAAGTAGTCATTGTCAAGTTATCTTTCCCTGGTTGGATAAAGTAGTCATTGTCAAGTTATCTTCTTCTGGTTGGACTAAGTATTCATTGTCAAGTTATCTTCCCTGGTTGGATTAAGAAGTCATTGTCAAGTTATCTTTCCCTGGTTGGATTAAGTAGTCATTGTCAAGCTATCTTTCCCTGGTTGGATTAAGTAGTCATTGTCCAGTTATCTTCTCCTGGTTGGATTAAGTAGTCATTGTCAAGTTATCTTTCCCTGGTTGGATGAAGTAGTCATTGTCAAGCTGTCTTTCCCTGGTTGGAGTAAGTAGTCATTGTCAAGTTATCTTCTTCTGGTTGGACTAAGTATTCATTGTCAAGTTATCTTCCCTGGTTGGACTAAGTAGTCATTATCAAGTTATCTTCTCCTGGTTGAATTAAGTAGTCATTGTCAAGTTATCTTTCCCTGGTTGGAATAAGTTGTCATTGTCAAGTTATCTTCTCCTGGTTGGATTAAGTAGTCATTGTCAAGTTATCTTTCCCTGGTTGGATTAAGTAGTCATTGTCAAGTTATCTTTCCCTGGTTGGAATAAGTTGTCATTGTCAAGTTATCTTCTCCTGGTTGGATTAAGTAGTCATTGTCAAGTTATCTTTCCCTGGTTGGATTAAGTAGTCATTGTCAAGCTGTCTTTCCCTGGTTGGAGTAAGTAGTAATTATCAAGCTATCTTTCCCTGGTTGGATTAAGTAGTCATTGTCAAGTTATCTTCTCCTGGTTGGAATAAGTTGTCATTGTCAAGTTATCTTCTCCTGGTTGAATTAAGTAGTCATTGTCAAGTTATCTTTCCCTGGTTGGATTAAGTAGTCATTGTCAAGTTATCTTTCCCTGGTTGGGTTAAGTAGTCATTGTCAAGTTATCTTCTCCTGGTTGGATTAAGTAGTCATTGTCAAGTTATCTTTCCCTGGTTGGATGAAGTAGTCATTGTCAAGCTGTCTTTCCCTGGTTGGAGTAAGTAGTCATTATCAAGCTATCTTTCCCTGGTTGGATTAAGTAGTCATTGTCAAGTTATCTTCTCCTGGTTGGAATAAGTTGTCATTGTCAAGTTATCTTCTCCTGGTGGAATTAAGTAGTCATTGTCAAGTTATCTTTCCCTGGTTAGATTAAGACGTCATTGTCAAGTTATCTTTCCCCGGTTGGATTAAGTAGTCATTGTCAAGTTATCTTTCCCTGGTTGGACTAAGTAGTCATTGTCAAGTTATCTTCCCTGGTTGGATTAAGTAGTCATTGTCAAGTTATCTTTCCCCGGTTGGATTAAGTAGTCATTGTCAAGTTATCTTTCCCTGGTTGGATTAAGTAGTCATTGTCAAGTTATCTTTCCCTGGTTGGATTAAGTAGTCATTGTCAAGTTATCTTTCCCCGGTTGGATTAAGTAGTCATTGTCAAGTTATCTTTCCCTGGTTGGATTAAGTAGTCATTGTCAAGTTATCTTTCCCTGGTTGGATTAAGTAGTCATTGTCAAGTTATCTTTCCCTGGTTGGATTAAGTAGTCATTGTCAAGTTATCTTTCCCTGGTTGGATTAAGTAGTCATTGTCAAGTTATCTTTCCCTGGTTGGATTAAGTAGTCATTGTCAAGTTATCTTCTCCTGCTTGGATTAAGTAGTCATTGTCAAGTTATCTTCTCCTGCTTGGATTAAGTAGTCATTGTCAAGTTATCTTCTCCTGGTTGGAATAAGTTGTCATTGTCAAGTTATCTTTCCCTGGTTGGATTAAGTAGTCATTGTCAAGTTATCTTTCCCTGGTTGGATTAAGTAGTCATTGTCAAGCTATCTTTCCCTGGTTGGAGTAAGTAGTCATTGTCAAGTTATCTGTCCCTGGTTGGATTAAGTAGTCATTGTCAAGCTATCTTTCCCTGGTTGGAATAAGTAGTCATTGTCAAGTTATCTTCTCCTGGTTGGACTAAGTAGTCATTGTCAAATTATCTTCTCCTGGTTGGAATAAGTTGTCATTGTCAAGTTATCTTTCCCTGGTTGGAATAAGTAGTCATTGTCAAGTTATCTTTCCCTGGTTGGACTAAGTTGTCATTGTCAAGTTATCTTCTCCTGGTTGGAATAAGTTGTCATTGTCAAGCTATCTTTCCCTGGTTGGATTAAGTAGTCATTGTCAAGTTATCTTCTGGTTGGACTAAGTATTCATTGTCAAGTTATCTTCTCCTGGTTGGAATAAGTTGTCATTGTCAAGTTATCTTTCCCTGGTTGGAATAAGTAGTCATTGTCAAGTTATCTTTCCCTGGTTGGAGTAAGTAGTCATTGTCAAGTTATCTATCCCTGGTTGGATTAAGTAGTCATTGTCAAGCTATCTTTCCCTGGTTGGACTAAGTAGTCATTGTCAAGTTATCTTTCCCTGGTTGGATGAAGTAGTCATTGTCAAGCTATCTTTCCCTGGTTGGATTAAGTAGTCATTGTCAATTTATCTTCTGGTTGGACTAAGTTGTCATTGTCAAGTTATCTTCTCCTGGTTGAATTAAGTAGTCATTGTCAAGTTATCTTTCCCTGGTTGGATTAAGTAGTCATTGTCAAGCTATCTTTTCCCTGGTTGGATTAAGTAGTCATTGTCAAGTTATCTTTCCCTGGTTGGACTAAGTAGTCATTGTCAAGTTATCTTTCCCTGGTTGGATTAAGTAGTCATTGTCAAGTTATCTTTCCCTGGTTGGATGACGTAGTCATTGTCAAGTTATCTTCTCCTGGTTGGACTAAGTAGTCATTGTCAGGTTATCTTTCCCTGGTTGGACTAAGTAGTCATTGTCAAGTTATCTTTCCCTGGTTGGATTAAGTAGTCATTGTCAAGTTATCTTTCCCTGGTTGGATTAAGTAGTCATTGTCAAGTTATCTTTCCCTGGTTGGATTAAGTAGTCATTGTCAATTTATCTTTCCCTGGTTGGATTAAGTAGTCATTGTCAAGTTATCTTCTCCTGGTTGGATTAAGTAGTCATTGTCAAGTTATCTTTCCCCGGTTGGATTAAGTAGTCATTGTCAATTTATCTTTCCCTGGTTGGATTAAGTAGTCATTGTCAAGTTATCTTCTGGTTGGATTTAGTAGTCATTATCAAGTTATCTTCTCCTGCTTGTGCAAAGTGTACTGTTGTTTGTAGTATAGATCATTTATTTATACATTTACTGTATTGTCCTGTTTGTAGGTTTTGTTAATGCTGGGTAAGTGAAGTTTACCTGTCTTGTACAGGTAGTTTACTGGTACTGTAGCAATATATATAATTACCTTCAGGCATTTTACCTGTCACCTTCAGATAGTTTACATGTCCTTTATTTATTGATATTACCTTCAGGCCAGTTTTCCTGTCGCCTTCAGGCAGGTTACCTGTACTGAAGTAATTGATATAACCTGCAGCTAATTTTCCTGTCACCTTCTGGCAGCTTACCTCTCAACTTAAGGTAGTTTACCTGTACTGAAGTAATTGATATAACCTGCAGCTAATTTTCCTGTCACCTTCTGGCAGCTTACCTCTCAACTTAAGGTAGTTTACCAGTACTGTAGTAATTGATATTACCTTCAAGCAGTTTACCTGTCACAAATGTATATTTTCAGGATGGAAAAGGAAAGAATGTTGGTAGTCCTTTGTCTAAAGATTATCTAAGTAAAGTAGAAGAGGGTGTATTAAAGGCTTTATCAGGGACAGATGCCAACAGGGCACTTAAACTTAGTATCATGTGTTCTTACTGGAGAAATGCTCAGAAAAGAATTGAGTAAGTAATTGTCGAGAACAATCGACATATCAATACCTGACAGGTGAATACCGTAAATTGGGTAATTTTGGCGTCGGGATATTTTGGCATTTTTCTCTCAAAAGCCATGTGTTTTATTTTGGTGTGTTTAATTTTGGTGTTTTATCCAACTGATGTGTTAATTTTGGCACTTTTAATTCGCAGTAGTGAGCAATGTTATTATATGTGTTTAATATATAATTGGTAAATAATTTGAGTGGATTGCGCGTATCCACTTCCAGCAATGACGCCTAAATAAAATTTATTAAAGTTAGTAATTACCACACATATCATATAAAACAAATGTTCATTAAATTCCTTTCTGTCAGTAATTAACGATCACGGATTTAAATATTAATCCCTTTATTGTATTCCAGCAGTACATCTTGATTAAATGACGATAAAGGTGTTATTTTTATTTATAGGATAGATAACAGAGTCTAATAAGTAAATGATAAACCGGACATAATAATGTATGAATAGAATCAGTGTATGAATAGAAATTCATACATTGTGTTTTCTTAATAATTTTAAAAGAAAGTAAGGAAATGTGTATTTAAATGTATACTTGTAATTACCAGTATTTTAAGCCATAGACGTTACAATATTGTCTAACCGGTCGCTATTTTGGCATGTAAAATTTTGGTGCATGCTTTATTTTGGTGTGTTTAATTTTGGCTCTTTCACCGAAAGCGCCAAATAAGCCAAAATAAAACTACAACCAAAATAACCCGATTTACGGTACTCAGAATGAGCTAATTAAAATCACTTTACCAATTGAGCCTTCTTCAGTTAAAATAATCATCTTTTTGTCATTTTTTAGATTATTTTGTTTACATATATGTTGGACAAAACAGCACTTAATCTGAAAACAAACATGTATGACTTTTATGATAAATATGTTTTGAAAACACAAGTACTTTTGCACCAAAGGAAACCCATGATTATGGTATAAGACCAATCGTAAATCATATTTGAACATAACAAATACACATTACATACATTATGTTCTTATTCCATCCTACTCAACAGAACATAAGGTATTTATTAAATAAAAACAAACACATGTTTATAGGAACAGCTCGCCAGCATATGTGCAGCAAATATCGCCAGCATATATTTATTAAATAACTTCAATATTTTGTATTATATATACATGTATAAATAACTGTAAATGTAAATTAGCGCTATTTTGCAGTATTTTCCTTTGATCTTTGTGTGCGATATGATTCCATCTCACTCTACTAGCTTGAGATGGGCCCATCTCAGCTCTGTCAAGAAGTTGTTAAGTAACACTGTGACGTCACAAAACAGCGATAAACATATTATTTACGTTTTATGAAACTCGATGCATTTTCTCGTCATCTCATCTCATGGCTTACGCCCTTCGATGAGATATGAATGAGAAAACGCATCTCGTTTCAAAAAAGGTAAATAACCTATAAGTCCATCACAAATTATAAGACTGACTGCTGCCGAGGAAATGTGTACAGTACATTCTAAAAATAGAAAAAAAAAACATGTTAATATCATATGAACATAAAATCTACATTGTCCATTACTTTTAGTAATGATAGTCTTTCAATAAATAAAAAATATATATCTCATGAAAAACTTCATCAAGCTAAGCTGCACAGAAAACGAGCTTCGAATAACTATAAACTCATTCTAGGTTTAACACGAAATCTTTTTGCGCTTAAAATGCCTTAACACACCAGTGCTATTTCCATAATAATAACATAATCTCTGCATTTCGACCAATCAATGCATTTCTAAATATATAAGAACCTGTTTATTAGTAAATAAACAACAAAGGTGAGTTTGTTTATAAACAAACACGTGTTTGCTCACCTGTAATAAATACATTTATGTGTAGTTACAACTACCTGTATCACGTCGAGACAGTTGAGTTGTGTACATTCATATCACTACGAGATGCAAGTTGTGATGCAGAATGTATGCAACTGTTGAGAGGTGTTACAGGTAGTTGTACCTGCACTTAATGTATGTAATAAATTTATCAAATATTTATAAGTATAAAAAAGGTAGAACAAAAGAAAAAAGGCACAACAAATCTGAATGTTTAAAATTTGAAATATAAGTATTCACTGAAGCATTTTTACATAAAATATAGTTCCTAATGTCGCATGTATTATGACATCACATTTCATTTATAGAAAAATAAGTCACGATATAGAATCCTTGGCTATACCATTCACTATGACATCAAGAAGTAGTTCTAACAAAAGTACATCTATCACACGTGTAGATTTTACAAGGATTTGTATCACCCAGTTATATCAATCGATAATTGGGGCCTTGGTGGTCGAGTGGTTAGGGTAGTTCTACTATTGATCTAATGGTCTGTCAACACTATGGTTGCAGTTTCGAGTCTAACTGCATGCAGGGTGTACTTGACTCCAAATTTTATTGACAAGGATTGCTAGTTTTCCTATCAAAGGTCAGGGTTTTCTCAGGGTACTCCAGCTTCCTCTCCCAATAAAAACTGGACACCATGATTTAGCTGAAAGTGGCATTAAACACCAAACAAACAAACATACAAAACAGTCTTTTTTTTCAGATTTTTTCAAAAAAACCTACTTAGATAAATATTTAGACTTGTTGCCAAACTTTTCTGGATACTTTAGCTGTTTATTCTGCACACTACAAAGTATAATTTATACGTCGAGCTGTACAACAATGTACGCTACAATGTAATATTTACTGTTTTATTCAGTCTAAAAGCTTGTTGATCTAGTTAGTGGTTAGTGATTTGTTAATTTCTTATGGCAAAATGTGTTTGTTGAATTCTTTGTCATGCTAGTCTGTAATTTTAGTGGTCAAATGGCTGTTAGACTGAAGAAAGAAGAACTTCCATTGAATGTTATCAAGTAAGTTTTTAAAAGTAGGGATAGAGTTAAATGTCTGATGACATCTATGCTATACGGTATCAGTACTAGTCTGTATTACATATAGCTGCTGGGAACTATGCTATATGCTAAAATTACTATTAACTATAACATATGGCTACTTGGGAAGAAAAATTTAATCTTGGATAGAATACAATACAATTTTTATAAGGGGCCTGAGGGGGGGGGGGGGGTTGAGTAGCCAAGGTAGTAAGTCTAATATTCATCATGTGGTCTGTCAACACTGAGGTGCCTTTTTGAGTCTCACTGCAGGCAGGTTGCATCAGACTCCCAATCTTAATTGACATGGATGGCCAGTTTTCTTACTGAAGGTCCTGGTTTTCTCAAGGTACTCAGGCTTCCTCCCCCAATAAAAAATGGATGCCACGATATAGCTGAAATATAGCTGTACATGGTGTTAAAACACCATTCAAACAAAACAAAACAATTTTTATGATAAATAGACTAATACTTGTCTTTTTTCCATGCTCTGTTTGATATCAGGATCTTGGGATGATAACAGGCCTTAATTATAAAAAGGACACATATTCATATATAATTATTGGCCAGTACAAAATACATGTCATAATATAACACTATAACTCAGACATCAAAACATGTGAAAACATGTCGTCATAGGGTACTTGTATTTAAAAAGATAAGTTATAACCGTTTCTTTATATGATTTGCAATCGTAAATTGTAATTTTTTGTCATATTAAATAAGAAACCCACGAGCTTCCAGTTGTGTTCTTTGTATATCATTCAGATGTTAATCAAACTGTGATTACTTTAAACAAATAACTAAAGTTTTGCAAGAATTAGATTATAGTTTCAATGAAATCAAGGTATTTATGTGTGTTGTTTTCTACTCAAATTTGGTAATGGTTTATGTTAAATGACCAGGTAGGATAACCTTCTGTCACTGGCCCCCTATTTTCGCTAAAAATGAAATGACTACAATCTGTAGATCATAACGTTTTTTCAAAGGTACATTATCCCTTCTTACAGAAAATCAATATAGCTTTCTTTTCTTATCATGTGAAATTATTATATGCACCTTTCTAAAATATGCCAATTGTAGTGGCCTGTAAAAATCGGTAGGTTTTCGTGATTTCGAATACCACTTTGAATATGAGCGGACGCGTGTACCACAAAGATATTTGACTGTGTTATTTGTTGCAAAAACAGTTTTTAATATTTAAAATATATTTGTGGTACACGCATCTGCTCATGTTAAAAAATTAATCTTTTGTCCTCAAATTCGCATGATTTTTGTACTGTTCAGCATTGCATGTAAGCCTACAACCGGACTGGACTTGCATTTCCGAATTTGCATATTCATCTATTTATGCTGGTAATAATTAAACATTGTTGACAAACAGATAGAAATGTGTTAAAAAATCAATTTAAACGCTTAACAGTGATAAAACAGCTAAATTTTTAGCTCACCTGACCCAAAGGGTCAGTGTGAGCTATTCTCATCACTTTGCGTCCGTCGTCGTCGTTGTTGTCGTCGGCCATAAACTTTTTACATTTTAATCTTCTTCTCCACAACCACTTGGCAAATTGGAACCAAACTTGGCAGGAATGTTTATTGGGTGGTTCTTAACAAAGTTTGAGTTTTTGGTGCTGATCAAATATGAAACATGGCTGCCAGGGCCATAAATGCGTTCTGATTGGCTGAAATTCAAAAATCTTCTCATGTTCTGCTTGGCAGATTGATTTGAAATATTGCAGAAATGTACCTTAGATGGTCCTCTACAAAGTTTGAGTTGTTTGTGCCGATCCAAAATCCAAGATGGCCGCCATCGCAGGACATAGTTTAACATAGGACACTATGAGAAAAACGTATAAACAACTTCTTCTCTGAAACTGTTCCACACAATGAAGCCAAATTAATAAGGAAATAAAGGTTGGATAATTATCTTATTATTTTAGGTTTTTTCAGCCAATTGCAAATTCAACATGGCTTCCAGGGCCATTAATGCATTCTGATTGGCTGAAATTCAAAAATCTTCTCCTCATAAACTGCTTGGCAGATTGATTTAAAAGATAGCAGAAATGTACCTTATGTGGTCCTCTACAAGGTTTGAGTTTTTTGTTCCGATCCAAATCCAAGATGGCTGCCATCACAGGACATAGTTCCACATAGGACCCTAAGGGAAAAACATACAAAGAACTTCTTCTCTGAAACTGTTCCACACAATGAAGCCAAATTATGAAGAAATGATTAATGGATATTTATCTTATTATATTGAGTTTTTTGAGCCAATTGCAAATTGAACATGGCTTCCAGGGCAACTAATGGGTTCTGATTGGCTGAAATTTCAAAAATCTTCTTTTTACAAACCGCTTAGCAGATTGATTTGAAAAATTTTCACAAATGTACCTTAGATGGTCCTCTACAAAATTTGAGTTTTTTGTGGCGATCCAAATTCCAAGACGGCCACCATGGTAGAACACAGCTTAACATAGGACCCTATGGGAAAACCATACAAACAGCTTCTTCTCTGAAACTCAGTTCCACACAATTTAACCAAATAATGCAGAAGTAAATCTTAGTAATCTTATTATTTTAAGTATGTTTCAATAGGAAATTCAACATGGCTGCCAGAGCTGCAAATGCGTTCTGACTGGCTGAGATTTTAAACTTAGTTTTCTCACAAACAGCTTTTTAGATTTTAGGATATATGATATTGTATGGTCCTCTACTAATTTTGAGTTTTTTGTTTTGATCCAAAATACAAGATTGCTGCCACTATGGAACATCACTTAACATGGTAACCTATGAAAAAACATAAAGACTGCTTCTTCTCAGAAACACTCCTACTGCTGATTGTAAATTCAACATGGCAACATTCATAGAAACAGCGTCTTCACATAAACTCTTTTGCATTTAATATCAAAATCTGCAAGAAAAGTCTTGTCTTAAAAATTTTTTTGTAAGTCAGGTGAGCGATACAGGCTCTTAAGAGCCTCTAGTGATAATAAAATATATCTATCAGGCATTGATATAATTTGTATTCCAGATTGATTAGAATCTTGAAAGATCGTGTCTTTCAGCGTAGCTTTTTTATCATATTTTAAGAGGCAAAACTATGAAAAAGTTAAGTTGCAGACTAAATCGTCCGAAAATGGAATATTTAAAGAACGCAATTAGTCCACAGGCTGAAATAAATAATTTTACCACAATAATATTTAGCGAAAGTGGAAGATACGTATAACATGCGCTGAATCACCGAATGGGCAAACATCAGAGAAAGAAGTAATGTAAAGAATTTTGTTTGTTTAACTCGTTTGAATACACACGCTTAAACAACAAAATGAAAAGACTGTTCCAGACATTGTTATTCATGAAAAAATCTTCTGAGACAACATCTTTTAAAATGTGTCTATAGATGTTAAGTTACACCTTTTTAATTTTTTTCACTTAATAATTATAAATGTTATAAATTGTATTAAAACTGGTGTAATCTATCATCAAATACATGTGTATATCACGTCAGCAATCTGAAGCATAAATAGGTCTTATTTTTGTATGAAACCGTTTGTGCGTAAATGACGTATTTGGTTAGCTCACAGATTATAAGCATTATAGATCGCGAATCGCTGGTTCGCGTCCCGATGTTTTTTCTTTTTTTTCTATTTTCTTTTTTTTTAAGTCTACTTTCATTTGTCACATATTTAAGACACTAAATACCGAAAGTGCATTGAATTACAGAACAAAACGAGTACTTTACACTATTGCCGTCCTCGAGAGCATTGAGTTATGAACGCCATATTTGGTAGGGCGCTTGGTTGTGCCCAGGTTACAATACACAACCCATGAGAACAAGCTGTTATATCATAATTAGTCTTTAAGTTGCGTTTGAAGGTGCAATGTTAAGCATATGCAATTTCATTCAATATGAAAAACGAGAACTTTACACGATTACCGTATTGGCGTGCTATTGGCGCCATATTTGGTGTGGCGCTTGGCCGGTACCATGTCTATAATTCCTGACCCAAGACAACGAACAATATGACGAGTATAGGCGTTTAAAATGTGTTTCAATGTGTAATGTTAACACTAAGGGACCATTTTTTAAACGCTCCGCGTCGCCTTAGGCGTTGATATCGATTCGTTGCAATGTGTAATGTTAACACTAAGGGACCATTTTTTAAACGCCCCGCGTCGCCTTAGGCGTTGATATCGATTCGTAATATTTGACGTGGCTTAGTTTGGCGTCAGTGGGATTGAGATGCAGCCAATGGAAACCGGATTGGTGAGTTTTGTTTCGAGTTTTGTTTCTACATTAAACCCGTCATGTGGCCTTGGGCGATGAGATCGATTCGAAATATTTGGTGTGGATTAGTTACAGATGAGTGGCTACATAATCCACCTAATCTTTTCCGGATCGGTGAGTTTTGTTTTTGTCACGTTTCTTGGTAATTGCATTGCTTTACCATTGTATGACAGAACAAAACGAGTACTTTACACTATTACCTTCCTCTAGAGCTGTGAGTTATGAACGTCATATTTAGTGTGGCGCTTGGCTGTACCCTGGTTACAATACACAACCCAGGAGAACAATCTGTTATATCATAATTAGTCTTTAAGTTGCGTTTGAAGGTGCAATGTTACGCATATGCAGTTTCATTCAATATGAAAAACGAGAACTTTACAGATTACCGTACTGTAAAGCCTTGAGCTATTGGCGCCATATTTAGTGTGGCGCTTGGCCGGTACCATGTCTATAATTCCCGACCCAAGACAACGAACAATATGACGAGTATAGGCATTTAAAATGTGTTTCAATGTGTAATGTTAACACTTAGGGAACATTTTTTAAACGCTCCGCGTCGCCATAGGCGTTGATATCAATTCTTTGCAATGTGTAATGTTAACACTAAGGGACCATTTTTTAAACGCCCCGCGTCGCCTTAGGCGTTGATATCGATTCGTAATATTTGACGTGGCTTAGTTTGGCGTCAGTAGGATTGAGATGCAGCCAATGGAAACCGGATTGGTGAGTTTTGTTCGAGTTTTGTTTCTCCATTAAACCTGTCGTGTGGCCTTGGGCGATGAGATCGATTCGAAATATTTGGTGTGGATTAGTTACAGATGAGTGGCTACATAATCCACCTAATCTTTTCAGGATCGGTGAGTTTTGTTTTTGTCACGTTTCTTGGTAATTGCATTGCATTACCATGTATTACAGAACAAAACGAGTACTTTACACTATTACTGTCCTCTAACGCTTTGAGTTATGAGCGCCATATTTGGTAGGGCGCTTGGCTGTGCCCAGGTTACAATACACAACCCAGGAGAACAAGCTGTTATATGATAATTAGTCTTTAAGTTGCGTTTGAAGGTGCAATGATAAGCATATGGAATTTCATTCAATATGAAAAACGAGAACTTTACACGATTACCGTACTGTAACACCTTGAGCTATTGGCGCCATATTTGGTGTGGCGCTTGGGCGGTACCATGTCTATACTTCCCAACCCAAGGCGACGAACAATATGAGGAGTATAGGCGTTTAAAATGTGTTGCAATGTGTAATGTTAACACTAAGGGACCATTTTTAGCTCACCTGGACCGAAGGTCCATTTGAGCTATTGCTATCACTTGGCGTCCGTCGTCCGTCGTCCGTCGTCTGTCGTCCGTCGTAAACTTTTTCAAAAATCTTCTCCTCTGAAACCACTGGGCCAATTTTTTTCAAACTTGGCCACAATCATCCTTAGGGTTCCTAGTTTCAAGTTTGTACCCAGGGTGTTGATCAACAGACAAATATGGCCGCTGTTACTAAAAATAGAACATGGGGGTCAACACAGGTTTTTGATCATTATCTAAAAAACTATAATAGCTATAGAGAAAACCGTTACTTCAAATTGATCAGCACATTAAGGTCTACAATAGTTGCTATTAGTGCGAAGTTGTGTATTGGCTTCTTGTAGGAGTTATTGCCCTTTTTTGACGATTTTTGACAAAATTTTTGGTATTTACAATATAACCTGAAAAATATACGAGGTAGAGTGAAACTGTAAATGGCAAAAATGATCAGCAATAAAAGCCCTACAATTAACTTGATTGGTCTGAAATTGTCAGATGACTCTTTATGTGAGTTATTGCCCTTAAATGGTAATTTTTTATGAAATTTTCCGTTTTTGTCCTGTAACTTTAAAACTATAACAGCTAGAGTAAAACTGTAAATAGCAAAAATAATCAACAGTACAAGCCCTACAATTCACTGTATTAGTCTGAAATTGTCAGATGACTCCTTATAGGAGTTATTGCCCTTAAATGGCAATTTTTTATGAAATTTTCCGTTTTTGTCCTGTAACTTGAAAACTATAGCAGCTAGATTGAAACTGTAAATTGCACAAATGATCAGCAATAAAGACCCTACAATTCACTTGATTGGTCAGAAATTGTCAGATGACTCCTTATATGAGTTATTGCCCTTAAATTGTAATTTTTTATGAAATTTTCCGTTTTTGTCCTGTAACTTTAAAACTATAACAGCTAGAGTAAAACTGTAAAGAGCAAAAATGATCAACAATACAAGCCCTACAATTCACTGTATTAGTCTGAAATTGTCAGATGACTCCTTATAGGAGTTATTGCCCTTAAATGGCAATTTTTTATGAAATTTTCCAATTTTGTCCTGTAACTTGAAAACTATAGCAGCTAGATTGAAACTGTAAAATGCACAAATGATCAGCAATAAAGACCCTACAATTCACTTGATTGGTCTGAAATTGTCAGATGACTCCTTATATGAGTTATTGCCCTTAAATGGTAATTTTTTATGAAATTTTCCGTTTTTGTCCTGTAACTTTAAAACTATAACAGCTAGAGTAAAACTGTAAAGAGCAAAAATGATCAACAATACAAGCCCTACAATTCACTGTATTAGTCTGAAATTGTCAGATGACTCCTTATAGGAGTTATTGCCCTTAAATGGCAATTTTTTATGAAATTTTCCGTTTTTGTCCTGTAACTTGAAAACTATAGCAGCTAGATTGAAACTGTAAAATGCACAAATGATCAGCAATAAAGACCCTACAATTCACTTGATTGGTCTGAAATTGTCAGATGACTCCTTATAGGAGTTATTGCCCTTAAATTGCAATTTTTTATGAAATTTTCCGTTTTTGTCCTGTAACTTAAAAACCATAGCAGCTAGAGTGAAATAATAAATTGCAAAAATGATCAGCAAAAAAGCCCTACAATTCATTTAATTGGTCTGAAATTGTCAGATGACTCCTTATAGGGGTTATTGCCCTTAAATGACAATTTTGTTAAGAAATTTTCCATTTTTGTCCTGTAACTTGAAAACTATAGTAGCTAGATTAAAACTGTAAATTGCACAAATGATCAGCAATAGAAGCCCTACAAATGATTGCTTAGTCCAAAAATTGCAAGATGACTCTTTATAGGAGTTATTGCCCTTTCATTATGAATTTGGACATATGAACAGTTTTTTTATTATAAATTAGTCTATAACACACCTATTAGTAGAGTAAAACTGTAAATTTCTAAAGTACCCTAAAGGACAATGCCTAAAAACCATTTAATTTTCAGAAATTGTGGATGGCACCTTATAGGAGTTATTGTATTTAACAAATTTTTTTAAGAAATGTTTAGTTTTTGCACAGTAACTTAAAAGCTATAACAACTAGACTGAAACTGTTAATTTCAAAAATTTTAATATAGTTTAAGTCATTTGGATTCCATGTGAGCGATTACAGGCTCCTGGGAGCCTCTAGTTTAAACACTCCGCGTCGCCATAGGCGTTGATATCGATTCGTAATATTTGACGTGGCTTAGTTTGGCGTCAGTGGGATTGAGATGCAGCCAATGGAAACCGGATTGGACACTCCCATCAAAGTAAAAATAATATATATACATTTAAATTTTTTTTTTTCCATCAAAGAAAAAAAGGCGGGAGCGTGGGATGCTCCCATCAAAGTAAAAAAAAAACCGTTGGACGCTCCCATCAAAGTAAAAAAAGCGTATGACACTCCCATCAAAGTAGAAAAAAGCAAAATCACCACATACACACAGATATTTTCAGACACTTTTTTGATCCGTATATGTATAACAACAAAAGACAAATGCTAAAATATCCAATATATAATAGTTTTATTGAAAATATTAATTACGAAGTACTTGACGTACGTAAGTACATAGTTTTGGGATAAATACATGTACATGTAATTTTATGCATTGTTAATCCGTCTGTTTGGCATGCAAATTGTGTTAGTATTCAATAAATTCGCGAATTAAACTGAAAGGAACATAGTTTACTGTATGTTACATATTTTCATAATAATTGGTTATTCCCTTGATTTTTTTGCAAAGCAGTGTGTTACTGGGAGACGATGGGAGGATCGAATGGCAGCGCGAGCATATTCTTTAATCTTGTAAAAGTCTCTTCGGAAACCCACATCCGGTCACTTTCTCGCTTTGCTACCACTTGGTGGTACTAGCAAAGCGAGAACGCCACCGGACATCGATTTTTGACGATGTGTAAAAGTAGATTATCTAATCAACAGTTCAATATTAATTGCATTTCAAATTATCAGGTTTAAAGAGGGCTATGTACTATCTTCCTAATATACAAAAAGTTGCTGTCCTACATCAGATGTGTTATAAAAAAGTGTGTCCTATCTAGTGAATAATTTTATGGTTACAATTCAGTATTTATCTTGTTAAACAAGTTGTGCGATTATTTCAGTATATTGGTTTTGAATTAAAACGTCAGAAAAAATTAGTTTTTTAGCTCACCGTGAGCTTTTGCAATCACTTGGCGTCCGTCGTCTGTCGTCCGTCGTAAACTTTTTCAAAAATCTTCTCCTCTGAAACCACTGGGCCAATTTTTTTCCTTAGGGTTCCTAGTTTCAAGTTTGTACCCAGGGTGTTGATCAACAGACAAATATGGCCGCTGTTACTAAAAATAGAGCATGGGTGTCAACACAGGTTTTTGATCATTATCTCAAAAATTATAATAGCTATAGAGAAAACCGTTACTTCAAATTGATCAGCACATTAAGGTCTAGTTGCTATTAGTGTGAAGTTGTGTATTGGCTTCTTGTAGGAGTTATTGCCCTTTATTGATGATTTTTGTCAAAATTTTTGGTATTTACAATATAACCTGAAAACTATACGAGATAGAATGAAACTGTAAATGGCAAAAATGATCAGCAATAAAAAGCCCTACAATTCACTTGATTGGTCTGAAATAGTCAAATGACTCCTTAAATAGCAATTTTTTATGAAATTTTCCATTTTTGTCCTGTAACTTGAAAACTGTAACAGCTAGAGTGAAACTGTTAAAAGCAAAAATGATCAGCAATACAAGCCCTACAAATTACTTTATAAGTTTGAAATTGTCAAATGACTCCTTGTAGGAGTTATTGCCCTTAAATTGCAATTTTTTATGAAATTTTCCGTTTTGGTCCTGTAACTTAAAAACCATAACAGCTAGAGTGAAATTATAAATTGCAAAAATGATCAGCATTAAAAGCCCTACAAGTCACTTAATTGGTCTGAAATTGTCAGATGACTCCTTATAAGGGGTATTGCCCTAAAATGACAATTTCGTTATGAAACCATTTTTGTCATGTAACTAAAGCAGCTAGATTGAAACTGTAAATTGCACAAATGATCAGCAATAAAAGCCCTACAAATGATTGCTTAGTCCAAAATTGCAAGATGACTCTTTATAGGGGTTATTGCCCTTTCATTATGAATTTGGAACAGTTTTTGAATTATAAATTAGTCTATAACACACCTACTAGTAGAGTAAAACTGTAAATTTCTAAAGTACCCTTAATGACAATGCCTACAAACCATTTAATTTTCAGAAATTGTCTGATGGCACCTTATAGGAGTTATTGTATTTAACAATTTGTTTTTTTTAAGAAATGTTTAGTTTTTGCACAGTAACTTAAAAGCTATAACAACTAGACTGAAACTGTTAATTTCAAAAATTTTAATATAGTTTAAGTCATTTGGATTCCAGGTGAGCGATTACAGGCTCCTGGGAGCCTCTAGTTTTTATTGGCAAAAATATTTACTTTTTTAAGTGATCTAAACCACTATATGACTACACTAGTTTTATGAATTTCATTTCACTGAACAATTTTTAAACTTAAGCTGGTAAAAACCCTACCTAAAAAAAGATCAACAATACAAGCCCTACAATTCACTGTATAGTCTGAAATTGTCAGATGACTCCTTATAGGAGTTATTGACCTTAAATTGCAATTTTTTATGAAATGTTCAGATTTTGTCCAGTGACATGAAAACTATAGCAGCTAGATTTAAACTGTAAATTGCACAAATGATCAGCAATAAAGGCCCTACAATTCACTTGGTTGGTCTGAAATTGTCAGAGCACTCCTTATATTAGTTATTGCCCATAAATGGCAATTTTTTATGAAATTTTCCGTTTTTGTCCTGTAACTTGAAAACTGTAACAGCTAGAGTGAAACTGTTAAAGCAAAAATGATCAGCAATACAAGCCCTACAATTCACCATATAAGTCTGAAATTGTCAGATGACTCCTTATAGGAGTTATTGCCCTTAAATTGCAACTTTTTATGAAATTTTCCATTTTTGTCCTGTAACTTAAAAACCATAACAGATAGCAAAATTATACATAGCAAAAATGATCAGCAATAGAAGCCCTACAAATGATTGCTTAGTCCAAAATTGCAAGATGACTCTTTATAGGAGTTATTGCCTTTTAATTATGAATTTGGACAAATGAACAGTTTTTGTATTATAAATTAGTCTATAACACACCCTAGAGTACAACTGTAAATTTCTAAATTTCCCTGAAGGACAAGTCCTATAAACTATTTAATTTTCAGAAATTGTCTGATGGCACCTTATAGGAGTTATTGTACTTAACTAAAATTTTTGAAGAAATGTTTAGTTTTTGCATAGTAACTTAAAAGCTATAACAACTAGACTGAAACTGTTAATTTCAAAAATTTTAATATAGTTTAAGTCATTTGGATTCAAGTTTAGCGATTACAGGTTCCTGGGAGCCTCTAGTTATTTTGGTAGGAAGCCGTAGTACCAAGAGAAAACTCCCAACCTTCTGAAGGAAAACTGGCAATCCTTGTCAATTAAGATTGGAGTGGAGTATCTTACCCACAACCGCAGTGTTGACAGACCATGTGATCAATAGTAGGCAAACTATCTTAACCACTCGGCCACCACAAATGCCTTTAGAAACTTTAAAGATAAGGACAATATATCAGCAACTGATTTTTCCTGTCAAATACCAAATGCCCAATATTTTGTTTATTTCATAACATATTGGAAATGCATGTTTATAGTGAGCTTTGAAGAATGGCAGTAACCATTTGTTTTAAACAGGCTTTAGTCATCATAATTGGTGTAAATATAAAAGTAAGCTTTCTGTAATAATCTGTTTAACTGTAGGTCCCCTGAATATGAAGAGGATAGATATTACGGTGCTATAGTTCCAAGAATTGTAACAGCAGGAACAATAACCAGACGTGCTGTTGAGGCCACATGGCTCACTGCCAGTAATGCCTATGTAAGTAACCAGACGTGCTGTTGAGGCCAGCCCACATGGCTCACTGCCAGTAATGCCTATGTAAGTAACCAGACGTTCTGTCGAGGCTGCTTGGCTCACTGCCAGTAATGCCTATGTAAGTAAACAGACGTTCTGTCAATGCCACATGGCTCACTGCCAGTAATGCTTATGTAACTCAGGTTTTATGTTGTTGAGGCCACATAGCTCACTGCCAGTAATGCCTATGTAAGTAACCAGATGTTCTGTTGACGCCACATGGCTCACTGACAGTAATGCCTATGTAAGTCACCAGACGTTCTGTCAAGGCTGCTTGGCTCACTGCCAGTAATGCCTAGGTAAGTCACCAGACGTTCTGTCAAGGCTGCTTGGCTCACTGCCAGTAATGCCTAGGTAAGTCACCAGACGTTCTGTCAAGGCTGCTTGGCTCACTGACAGTAATGCCTATGTAAGTCACCAGACGTTCTGTCAAGGCTGCATGGCTCACTGCCAGTAATGCTTATGTAAGTCAGGTTTTATGTTGTCGAGGCCACATAGCTCACTGCCAGTAATGCCTATGTAAGTAACCAGACGTTATGTCATGGTTACATGGCTCACTGCCAGTAATGCCTATGTAAGTCAGTTTTTATTAAGGAATTTGATTTGTTGGCTCATAGAAATAAACTATTGACATGTTAACTTCTGTGGACTATTTCTGTCAATGTTAACATATAAGGAGGTGACAAACCAACACAAACCTCAAAAATTATTCCAATATGGCGTCCTTCATACGCTTTGAGAAGGGGCTAGATTTTAACAAATGTCATTTTAAATTCAACTGAGAAATCCAAATTGGAAAACTTAGGCACAAAAATGGTTAAAATTTTATGAAATTTTTATGCTTAAAGAGAATCGTATATTCAATAAAATGACAAACATGTTTGCTTTACATTCTGTTTAGGGATATATTTCCAATTTGGTTTTACAAAAATCAATACAGCAATTGAAAGCGTCCTGCTAGAGCTGCTTCGAAATATAAGGTCTGACCATGTTCAACTTAACTGCTTGCAATAACCTATTCCTTAAACAAACTGGGCAACAACAACACTAAATTACAAACAAGTCAATGACAAGACAACCAATACCAAGGTATACAATACTAACAGTCACACAAAACATTATACCCTAACAAAGCAGGCGTGTATCAACATTTCACAGAAAAACACAACAAAAACTACACATACAAGACCTTGGAACATTTTGGTGGTTGCTAAATTGTGACATTATGACTAGCTCTTAAACACTTTATTCAATGGACTATAACAAATCAGGATTTTAAACCATGTATGGGGATTGTTCTGCAAAATCAACACCGTATACAACAGAACCTGTAAAAGACTCTGCCCTATAGCCTTCCCTGCAAGATGAAGTAAATGAAACTTGTGACCCAAAGAGGTAAGAAGAAAAACTAAACTACTGCTTGGGTTCTTGTATAGCCTTTTATAGTACTGAATCCTTAAAGCTTTATTTTTCATTCCATTAATTTTAAGTAAGCAATGAATCAAACACATGTCAGACTTTTAATTATTGAATTCTTTTAATAGCCAAACAGAATTGGTAGTGAACTTAAGGCCATGATACAGGCGCCACCTGGGTATTGTTTTGTAGGAGCCGATGTTGACTCCCAAGAACTGTGGATCTCGGCATTGATAGGAGATTCATATGCAAAAGTACATGGTAGGTGTCCAATTACCAAAGGTGTGGGAGGCCAGGTACATAAAATGTGTCCAATTACCAAAAGTGTGTGAGGCCAGAGGCCAGGTACACGTTAGGTGTCTTAATGGGGACAAAGGTGTGGAGACCAGGTACACAGAAGGTGTCCAATTACCAAAGGTGTGGAGGCCAAGTACATGTTAGGGGTCTAGGGAAAAAAGGGTTTGGAGTTCAAAGCATGAATTGCAGTGGAAAGACACATTTAATTAATGGCTTTTACTGGTTAGTTACTCTCTGTTTGGGACTCGGGGCCAGATTACTTGCTGAAGGTCAGGGCCCAGCAGCATAAACATTTTCTTTGCTGAGAATTTGTTTATTCTCAATTTCATCCAATCAAATCTTTCCTCTCCTTTTCCCTTGTTGTCATGGTAACATGAGAAAATTCTCATGCTGAGCAAATTTATTCTACTCAAAAAGGTTTTATGGCACTGGGGCGAGATTGTACTCAGACTCCCTCTATCAATAAAACCTGGATAAAACGATATAACGAAAAAAATGCTGAAAATGACAGTCCATTCAACCAACTAACCATTGGTTCCATCTGTGGCCTACATCTTTTATGCCCCCGCGACGACATGTCGGGGGGCATTAAGTTTTACTCATGTCCATCCGTCTGTCGTACGTACGTCCCTTCGAACCAATTTCCTTCAAGCTTTTCTCAGAAACTGTACATGAGAACAATTTGAAATTTGGCAGGGTGGTTCAGTATCACAAGTTGTACGTCCTTATCAACTTTCAGACCTGTCGGAAAACTATGTCTTGTTTTGGACTTCATTTAGCGGGGGCATCTGTGTCCCATGACACATTCTTCGATTTTTATGCCCCTGCGACGACATGTCTGGGGGGCATTAAGTTTTACTCATGTCCGTCTGTCCGTCCGTCCATCCGTCTGTCTGTCTGTCTGTCCATATGTCAGTACGAATTTCCATCAAGCTTTTCTCAGAAACAGTACATGTGAACAATTTGAAGTTTGGCAGGGTGGTTCAGTATCACAACTTGTACGTCCTTAGCGACTTTCAGAGTTGTCGAAAAACTACTTCCTGTTTTGGACTCCATTTAACGGGGGCATCTGTGTCCCATGGACACATTCTTCAAATTTTTTATGAAGCCATTAAAACTACTATTTAGGAGATAACTGTATTGTATTTGAAGATTTGCCGGCATCAATTGGTGATTTGATGGTCGGAAATTGAGTTTATTGGCGACGCGTAAGCCGGCAAATCTACAAATACAATACAGTTATCTCCATTCTAATGCTACGGCAATAACAAACTAAATTAACTGATTAATATTGGAATTTTGTATTTGCCGGAAATAACGTCTGCGCTTGCGTTAAAATCTGACGGCATCAATCATGGAATTGATGCCATGAAATTATTCACGTTATCCAATCAGAATTGACGTTACATCAAGAACTGCATTAGAATAATGTTTAACTGCATAATTTTTAAAGGCCATCAACATCCATTCATTCATTTATGACCTTTTAGTTTATTTGAAAAAAGACAGGTTTTGCACTTTTAACATGTTTAAAGATGAGAATACTAAAAAAAATCTTGCAGTATTCCAATAAATTATCTTTTTTTTTCAATTAATTTATTTTTACTTTTATGGAACTAGAATATGTTTTTACTTCAGTGACCTCTCTTCTGTAGACTCTCTGTGTTATTTTGTCAACAGGATGTACAGCATTTGGTTGGATGACACTTCAAGGAAATAAAAATGACAAAACAGACCTACACAGTAAGACGGCTGAAACTGTTGGAATTAGTCGTGACCATGCTAAGGTATTTTTTTGCTTTCTTAAAAACAATAGCAACTCGACTTGTGCATCTTATTCAATCTAAAAATGTTTTTATTACAAGTGAGCAATATATAATTCTTAATATTCCACAAGAATATATTTTGGTGGTTCTGGTATATGCATTGTAGATCCCTATAGGATGTGGGCACTTGTTTTTTCCTGAGGTTTTACATTTACCATGTACGGGACCTCCATGGCCGATTGGTTAAAGTATCGTCCAAAACCCACGTCTGGTTGTGTTTTGCTTTGCTACCACTTACCAACTTTGGGCACACATGTAGATATAATAAAAAGATTGTTTATTTCAAAGTGTGTGTTTTTATTATAAATTATTTGCGATTGTTTACAAGTAACATCGTTACGTAATATCCCTCATGTTTAGTCTAGTACAAGTTATCCAGTACATGTCAGCCTTCTGTCAAACTTATTGACGAAAGACAATTTACAAGCATGGAAATGAGTGTCTGCCTTGTCAAAAGATCCATTATATTTATTAATTTCCTAGTCATTTTCCCCACAAGCGCGTCAGATTTGTGTATTGAACACATGGCAGAAAATAAAGCCATTGCGCATGTCTAAATTGCCTAAATTTGTTGAGGTGCTCGCGGGAGAAAATCCGGATTTAATAGATATTTTTCGATAATTATTTTTTTTAACCTGTCTTTCTTCACGTCGATTTGTCGTTGTTTGGTTTTTTTTCTTGTTTTTCTTTATCGTGTATTTCCATTCTTTAAATACTTCAAAGCTAAAAACTACGCAATAGTTGTTGCTTGTTTACAGAATTTGTTACCTGAATATTCGTGGATAATTCACTTTTTAAATTTTATATGAATAAAATAGAATTCAATGACAATCGTGAATGTTTTACAGTTTTTTTCTTGCTTATATCTGAAGTTTTAACAATTTTTAACAATATTCTTTAGTTAATACATAATACAGCACTGATAATGATAAAATACAACATACATTCAATAAAGCACTAAGACATTAATAATAAATAATTGTCACTGATCATTACTCGTCAGAGTCACTGAACCCTTCAAAATCCGACTCTTCGATGTCGCTGTGAAATAAGGCAGAGATCGCAACTGGCAAGTCATCTACATCGGACAACACAGCCGTAGCTTGGTCTTCTCCAATCTCTGGTAGATCTATTATATTCGCCTTGATGAAGCCATTGATTATGGTCGACTCTGTCACAGCTTGCCAGGCGTCCTTTACCCACTGAACATCTATAGGATATGAGGCCCTACGTACCCGACCAGTCTCGGTGAAGCTCTTCTCACCTCTGCACATCCAGTCTTCCCATAGTTTTCGCATCTCGCACTTGAACGATTTATTTACCGAAATGTCCAGTGGTTGTAATAACTTGGTGAGACCACCGGGGATGACAGCGATATCGAGTTCTTTGATTTGATTGGGTCTTTGCTGATGTCACTAATGTGGGCTCTCATTGAGTCTATGCAGCATCAGAGGAAAAATGTCTTAATACAAAACTCATAGACACCTATAAGAAATGTAAAGTTATTGACACACAATCTTCCCATTACATTCAACAACCTTGATGAATCCTGCTTTATTGACACTATAGGTATTTAATTATGGTAGAATTTATGGAGCAGGACAGAAATTTGCCGAGAGGCTTTTAATGCAGTTCAACCATAGACTGACACAAAAGGAAGCCTCTGTCAAAGCCAGAATAATGTATGGTGCAACAAAAGGAAGACGGTATGTTGATCATACAAACTGATTCAAGCTTCAGGGCCGTAAATTATATGTAGGCATGTAGGCAACTTCCTCCTATTGCAAACTGGCAAAGAAAATTGTGACCAAAAGTAAAATAAATGAAATAAAGGTAAAAAAGAGAAAAGATAGAGTAAGGAAGAGATAAAATAAAAACAAATTATAAGCACAAATGTCATTGTTGTATCTATATTTTATGAGTATAATGAAGGTTTGAAATATTCTTGATTGAATATTTCTTTGGTTTAATAAACTGAACTATTTTAGAATGAATTTAATTAACTAAATATACCACCTTTTCTGTGTGCATCTGGGACTAGTATAACTTGATTTATAGCTTCCTGTGTTCATCTATGTTTAGTTAATATCAAACTCAAGACAGTAAAATTTTTATAGTGTCTCAGTAAACAAAAGTCAGAGTTTTACACACTAAACTCCCATCATAAAAACCAAAGGAAAGCACCCCAGGATTTGCCAGATAGCAGGATTTTGCACAAAAATGTGCTCAGCTTAAAGTGGGCTAGGTGCCCCCCAGACCCCAGCCTTTACTGCCTCCCCTTAATCCAAACACAATTTACGGCCCTGCAGGCTTCATGAAGTTTCTTGTGTCCTTCTTTTGTTTCTATTTATAGATAATGACATGATCAGCTTGTTAGGAAATTTTGTTTATTTACTAGTCAAATGACATTCAAAAAATTTTTTTTAGTATTTATAATGCAAAATCAAATTAGATAATGTTCACAATTTTATACTTTCAGAAAAAATGGAAAATGGGCAGAAGGGACGTAAGTATACAATTATGGCTAGGGAAAATGCAGATTGGTCAACTCAAGACTGGTTATTTTTCAGAGGTTTGATAAATCTGATTATATAGCCAGGAATAAAATAAATCAAATTTTGATTGTTACAAGCAGAGTTTCTTTCCTGCATAAATTATAGTTAAGATATTCATCTGTCATTCATCAAATTCAGGATTAATTATTAAAATTTAACGAAAAGAATTTTTATCTTTATTATAAAAATGATGATCAATTGTGCAAAGTAGAAATTAAAAATATGATGTCTGGTGTTGCCAAACACAACAGGATAGCTCCATTAATCAGATGTGTTAGTGGCTTGGTAATCATATATTCACTCTACCCAATTAATTATACTATAAATATTCCATCAACAAATGTGGTATGATTGACTTATTTTATTATTCTGACTAAGTCATGTGGTATGATTGACTTATTTTATTATTCTGACTAAGTCATGTGGTATGATTGACTTATTTTATTATTCTGACTAAGTCATGTGGTATGATTGACTTATTTTATTATTCTGACTAAGTCATGTGGTATGATTGATTTATTTTATTATTCTGACTAAGTCATGTGGTATGATTGACCTATTTTATTATTCTGACTAAGTCATGTGGTATGATTGATTTATTTTATTATTCTGACTAAGTCATGCATGCATAGAATCATTTTAGATAGTAATTTACAGTGAATTGACAAGTCTGCTGCCAGTACTGAATTTCTGAGTTATCTCCTATGTTTTGATGGTGAAATATTGTTGGATACCTTCAACGAAATAGCCAATCAGTTGATGTCGTTGTCAAAAGTAGTGCTTAAAAGAATCAAATGTAGCTCTACTTTTACTTTGCAAAAAAATTGTAATTCTGAATGAACCTGTTTAAAATTAAGTTTATTTTAGAAGTGAAATGAATCCAAATTTGTTGATTTCAGCAAGTATTAGATTTTGTACAAAACTTCACTGACTGGCACCTGTTTTTACCCATCTGACAATTGAAACTAGCTTTATTTGTGACATACTACAATCTTAATTGACAAGGATTGTCAGTTTTGCTACTGCAGGTCCGGGTTTTCTCCGGGTACTCCGCCTTCCTCCCCCAATAAAAATTGGACGCCATATATAGCTGCAAAATTGCTGAAAGTGGCGTTAAACACCATCAAACAAACAAACATATTTGTGACCTCTTGTTGTAAACTGTACAAAACATTCTAATTAGACTTATTAGAAAATAAGGTTGTCACTAATCGTGAACTTACCCTAAATTCAGTATTCTATAAAATGTTATAATTGTCAGATATCTAAATCATTTAGTACAGGTTAACCTGAAGTTTCCCAGTGAACAATAGTTATATTCCCGTGCTATGGAAAACTGTGAAAACTTTGAATATGTTTTATTAATTGACTGGGCCAAAAATTTATTTATAAATATGCAACTTCAGATTATATTGACAAAACCTCAGTTAAAGATGACCTTGTATTCAAGATGGCTGCATGACTAAAAAATGAAATTTAGCTAAAACTTATTACATTTTTGGGAGATTAGATCAAATTTGAACAGCAACTTGATGAAAAAGAGTATCACTATTTTGTATTTAAAATAAATTGAAGCTCCCAATTTAGGCAACTTTTTTGTTATAGGTTTCTAACAAAAAAGTGCATAAAATTGTGATTTAGTTGTTTTTTTTTTTATTTTACAGGGAGAGTGAGATGTTTAATAGATTGGAAGAAATAGCAAAGTCAGAAATGCCTAAAACTCCAGTCCTGAACTGTTGTATCAGTAAAGCTTTAGAACCCAACCATGTAGGAGATGATGTAAGTATGACCCTATATAGAACCCAGTCATTTAGGGGATGATGTAAATATGACCCTATAGAGAACCCAGTCATGTGGGGGATGATGTAAGTATGACCCTATATAGAACCCAGTCATTTAGGGGATGATGTAAATATGACCCTATAGAGAACCCAGTCATGTGGGGGATGCTGTAAGTATGACCCTATATAGAACCCAGTGATGTGGGGGGTGATTTAAGTATGACCCTATATAGAACCCAGTCATGTAGGGGATGATCTTATATAGAACCCAGTCATGTAGGGGATGATGTAAGTATGACCAAATATAGAACCCAGTCATGTAGGGGATGGTGTAAGTATGACCTTATATAGAACCCAGTCATGTAGGGGATGATGTAAGTATGACCAAATATAGAACCCAGTCATGTAGGGGATGATGTAAGTATGACCCTGTATAGAACCCAGTCATGTAGGGGATGATGTAAGTATGACCTTATTTAGAACCCAGTCATGTAGGGGATGATGTAAGTATGACCAAATATAGAACCCAGTCATGTAGGGGATGATATAGGTATGACCCTGTATAGAACCCAGTCATGTAGGGGATGATGTAAGTTTGACCAAATATAGAACCCAGTCATGTAGGGGATGATGTAAGTATGACCCTGTATAGAACCCAGTCAAGTAGGGGATGATGTAAGTATGACCCTATATAGAACCCAGTCATGTAGGGGATGATGTAAGTATGACCCTATATAGGACCAAGTCATGTAGGGGATGATGTAAGTATGACCTTATATAGAACCCAGTCATGTAGGGGATGATGTAAGTATGACCTTATATAGAACCCAGTCATGTAGGGGATGGTGTAAGTATGACCTTATATAGAACCCAGTCATGTAGGGGATGATGTAAGTATGACCTTATATAGAACCCAGTCATGTAGGGGATGATGTAAGTATGACCAAATATAGAACCCAGTCATGTAGGGGATGATGTAAGTATGACCCTGTATAGAACCCAGTCATGTAGGGGATGATGTAAGTATGACCTTATTTAGAACCCAGTCATGTAGGGGATGATGTAAGTATGACCAAATATAGAACCCAGTCATGTAGGGGATGATATAGGTATGACCCTGTATAGAACCCAGTCATGTAGGGGATGATGTAAGTATGACCAAATATAGAACCCAGTCATGTAGGGGATGATATAGGTATGACCCTGTATAGAACCCAGTCATGTAGGGGATGATGTAAGTATGACCAAATATAGAACCCAGTCATGTAGGGGATGATGTAAGTATGACCCTGTATAGAACCCAGTCAAGTAGGGGATGATGTAAGTATGACCCTATATAGAACCCAGTCATGTAGGGGATGATGTAAGTATGACCCTATATAGGACCAAGTCATGTAGGGGATGATGTAAGTATGACCTTATATAGAACCCAGTCATGTAGGGGATGATGTAAGTATGACCTTATATAGAACCCAGTCATCACAGTAGGGGATGATGTAAGTATGACCTCTTATAGAACCCAGTCATGTAGGGGATGATGTAAGTATGACCTTATATAGAACCCAGTCATGTAGGGGATGGTGTAAGTATGACCTTATATAGAACCCAGTCATGTAGGGGATGGTGTAAGTATGACCTTACATAGAACCCAGTCATGTAGGAGATGATGTAAGTATGACCTTATATAGAACCCAGTCACGTAGGGGATGATGTAAGTATGACCTCTTATAGAACCCAGTCATGTAGGGGATGATGTAAGTATGACCTTATATAGAACCCAGTCATGTAGGGGATGGTGTAAGTATGACCTTATATAGAACCCAGTCATGTAGGGGATGGTGTAAGTATGACCCTATATAGAACCCAGTCATGTAGGGGATGATGTAAGTATGACCATATATAGAACCCAGTCTTGTAGGGGATGATGTAAGTATGACCCTATATAGAACCCAGTCATGTAGGGGATGATGTAAGTATGATCATATATAGAACCCAGTCATGTGGGGGATGATGTTAGTATGACCCTATATAGAACCCAGTCATGTAGGGGATGGTGTAAGTATGACCATATATAGAACCCAGTCACGTAGGGGATGATGTAAGTACAGTAGTCCCCCTCTTATAAGACCACCCCATCTGAGTCATGAAAGTGGTCTTATAATGGGGGGATACAATTTATACAGGTCTTTTGTGCTTGGTCGGTTGATTAGCAGCAAAAGCTATGAAGTGATTAAGAATCACACAAAATAAGTATTTGTATTTTATTATTCAGTATAAATAAAAATAAAAAGAATTCATGCAGTTTTTATCTGTTCAAAATGTGTAATGATAATATAACAATTCCAAGTCTTCTTAACAGTGAATGTTTCTGTTCCTGTTTCATCTGCATTATTGTTGTTTTTATCACTTTTATTGTCTGCCCAGGTTCCACTTCGTAGTTTATTAAGATTCCGTCTAATTTGGAAAAATCCAGGTTTTTCTCTGTTTCCAGTTTCCCAAGTTTTTGACATCGTTTGTAGTAAATTTTAATTTATGATTATGTTGGTACATTGTATTATTCTCTCCTTGTTGAATATTTCAGTCTTCTTGTAATAAACCCAATTTCCGTTATGCCGAAATAAAACACATCTACAATATATTACTTGTTTTCCTCTTTAATCCAGCTTAGAAACCTTTCTTTTGCACGATTTCGACATTTTGTTTACCGGTTGTTGAACTGTTTACGAACTGGTTTACGATAATAAAATCAAATCTCGTTCAATTCGAGACTTCCAAAATTAACATCCGGTCAGCGCAAATGGTCCTTCGAGAGGGGAATTTACCTTGTTTTGTCAAAAAATGGTGGTCGCTGGTCGCGTTTGAGGGGTGGTCGTTCGCGAGAGGTAATTTTACGTTAGAAACACTTAATGCATCAGGGTTTTGGCCGGATAAAGCAGGTGGTCGCTGGCGAAGGGATCGTATAAGAGGGGGACTACTGTATGACCCTGTATAGAACCCAGTCATGTAGGGGATGATGTAAGTATGACCTTATATAGAACCCAGTCATGTAGGGGATGGTGCAAGTATGACCCTATATAGAACCCAGTCATGTAGGGGATGATGTAAGTATGACCCTATATAGAACCCAGTCATGTAGGGGATAATGTAAGTATGACCCTATATAGAACCCAGTCATGTAGGGGATGATGTAAGTATGACCCTATATAGAACCCAGTTATGTAGGGGATGATGTAAGTATGACCCTATATAAAACCCAGTCATGTAGGGGATGGTGTAAGTATGACCAAATATACAACCCAGTCATGTAGGGGATGGTGTAAGTATGACCAAATATACAACCCAGTCATGTAGGGGATGATGTAAGTATGACCTTATATAGAACCCAGTCATGTAGGGGATGATGTAAGTATGACCCTATATAGAACCCAGTCATGTAGGGGATGGTGTAAGTATGACCATATATAGAACCCAGTCATGTAGGGGATGATGTAAGTATGACCTTATATAGAATATCAAATCAGTTTACCATTCATTAAAGCTGATTTTGATGATGTGTGTAGTATTATGTCACCACCTGATTCAACTTCCAAATATTTTAAATAAGAATTGTGCAATACTGTGCTTGCATGCTGCTTTTATGGATATTCCCAAAGAAAGGAGTGTGGAGGAAGAGGAAAAATGTTTTTGTGTAAAAAACAATTAGTAATATTGTTCTTTTTATCAATATTAATCAGTACACTTCTTTTCTCATTTTACTGTATGTTTATGTCATTTTATATTTAAAAATCTTTCGTACCAGATGTTGCAAATCTTGACTTTTAACACTTGTGAGTGTCGTTCTCACCAAATAAAAAAAAACTGCCTTTAGGTATATCTTATTACTCTATTTTCTGGGCTAGGTCTCATTAGCATTTTCTTCATTGGCTTTCAATGTAAAATGCATACATTTACAGTACGTGTAAGCTGATAGACAAAATACGGAAATACATTTACAGTAAAAAAAGTGTCAGCTGATAGACAGATAAATACGGAAATACATTTACAGTAAAAAAAGTGTCCGCTGATAGACAGATAAATATGGAAATACATTTACAGTAAAAAAGTGTCAGCTGATAGACAGATAAATATGGAAATACATTTACAGTAAAAAAGTGTCAGCTGATAGACAGATAAATATGGAAAAATACATTTACAGTAAAAAAGTGTCAGCTGATAGACAGATAAATACGGAAATACATTTACAGTAAAAAAAGTGTCCGCTGATAGACAGATAAATATGGAAATACATTTACAGTAAAAAAGTGTAAGCTGATAGACAGATAAATATGGAAATACATTTACAGTAAAAAAGTGTCAGCTGATAGACAGATAAATATGGTACGACAATTTACAGTGTCAGCCATTTGTTATTTTAAGCCTCTATTTATTTTCCTGTTACAGTTTATCACTAGTCGCATTAATTGGGTAGTACAGAGTTCAGCAGTGGATTTCCTACACTTGATGCTTGTCTGTATGCGTTGGTTGTTTGATACATACGACATCGATGGAAGATTTGCCATCAGTATCCATGACGAAGTCAGATATCTGGTGAAGGAAGAAGACCGTTACCGAGCAGCTTTAGCTTTACACATCACCAACCTTCTGACAAGGTCATTGTTTGCATACAAACTTGGTATGAATGATCTTCCTCAGGTACGACATTCTGTCTTTATTTAAAAGGGTTTGCCTTAGGTCAGGAGACTGCAGTTAAATTTAGATGCATAGTTTGGTTAATAGTATGGGAAAGGAGGAAAATAGGGTATTTATTTTGTGTAATCGACTACTCCTACAGTTTTCAATCCAGATCTCTGAATCTTCACAGAAAGATTGCACATGTATTGAAGATGTGAACCTGCTATTATGGGTGTTCCAGGATTTTTTCTCATTTTCCAGACTTGGAAACTTAGTCACTTTTCAGAACATATGCAGAAGACTGTACCTATTTTGTGTAATCAACTCCTCCAACATTTTTTGCATAGAGCCTAAACCTTCCAACAAATTGTAAATTTGCTTTGAAACCCAGCCATTTCAGATTTTTGTGATTTTCATGCATGTATAGGACATGCCATAATATATCCATCATAATTGGGAAACACGTTTTTTTTTTTAAATTAGTGAAAAAAATATACAATTTGGGTTTTTTTAAGACTTAATTAAAAATATGTTTGTTTATTCCTCCTGATATAGAAATTTGAGAGATACTTCCAATCCTGTCTAGAAAAACACAAATAGTACATATCTATATCCTATTTTTCAGTCTGTAGCATTTTTTAGTGCAGTGGATATAGATATGTGTTTAAGGAAAGAAGTGACAATGAACTGTGTAACACCATCCAATCCACACGGTATTCAGAGGGGATATGGAATCCCCCAAGGTAATGTATATGGTGTAACATATTTAATCCACACGGTATTCAGAGGGGATATGGAATCCCCCAAGGTAATATGGTGTAACATATTTAATCCACATGGTATTCAGAGAGGATATGGAATCCCCCAAGGTAATGTATATGGTGTAACATATTTAATCCACACGGTATTCAGAGAGGTTATGGAATCCCCCAAGGTAATGTATATGGTGTAACACCATCCAATCCACACGGTTTTCAGAGAGGATATGGAATCCCCCAATGTAATGTATATGGTGTAACATATTTAATCCACACGGTATTCAAAGGGGATATGGAATCCCCCAAGGTAATGTATATGGTGTAACATATTTAATCCACACGGTATTCAGAGAGGTTATGGAATCCCCCAAGGTAATGTATATGGTGTAACACCATCCAATCCACACGGTTTTCAGAGAGGATATGGAATCCCCCAATGTAATGTATATGGTGTAACATATTTAATCCACATGGTATTCAAAGGGGATATCAAATCCCCCAAGGTAATGTATATGGTGTAACATATTTAATCCACACGGTATTCAGAGAGGTTATGGAATCCCCCAAGGTAATGTATATGGTGTAACATATTTAATCCACACGGTATTCAGAGAGGATATGGAATCCCCCAAGGTAATGTATATGGTGTAACATATTTAATCCACACGGTATTCAGAGGGGATATGAAATCCCCCAAGGTAATGTATATGGTGTAACACCATCCAATCCACATGGTTTTCAGAGAGGATATGGAATCCCCCAATGTAATGTATATGGTGTAACATATTTAATCCACACGGTATTCAGAGAGGATATGGAATCCCCCAAGGTAATGTACATGGTGTAACATATTTAATCCACATGGTATTCAAAGAGGATACGGAATCCCCCAAGGTAATGTATATGGTGTAACATATTTAATCCACACGGTATTCAGAGAGGATATGGAATCCCCCAAGGTAATGTATATGGTGTAACATATTTAATCCACACGGTATTCAGAGAGGATACGGAATCCCCCAAGGTAATGTATATGGTGTAACATATTTAATCCACACGGTATTCAGAGAGGATATGGAATCCCCCAAGGTAATGTAACACTTCATTAGCTTTCTAGCTTCCCCAAACACTTCATTAGCTTTCTTGTCTCCCCTCACACTTCATTAGCTTTCTAGCCTCCCCAAACACTTTATTAGCTTTCTTGTCTCCCCTGACACTTCATTAGCTTTCTTGTCTCCCCTGACACTTCATTAGCTTTCTAGCCTCCCCAAACACTTCATTAGCTTTCTTGTCTCCCCTAACACTTCATTAGCTTTCTTGTCTCCTCTAACACTTCATTAGCTTTCTAGCTTCCCCAAACACTTCATTAGCTTTCTTGTCTCCCCTGACACTTCATTAGCTTTCTTGTCTCCCCTGACACTTCATTAGCTTTCTTGTCTCCCCTAACACTTCATTAGCTTTCTTGTCTCCTCTAACACTTCATTAGCTTTCTGGTCTCCCCTGACACTTCATTAACTTTCTTGTCTCCCCAAACACTTCATTAGCTTTATTGTCTCTTCTAACACTTCATTAGCTTTCTTGTCTCCCCTCACACTTCATTAGCTTTCTAGCTTCCCCAAACACTTCATTAGCTTTCTTGTCTCCTCTAACACTTCTTTAGCTTTCTGGTCTCCCTCGACACTTCATTAGCTTTCTTGTCTACCCAAACACTTCATTAGCTTTCTGGTCTCCCCCGACACTTCATTAGCTTTCTTGTCTCCTCTAACACTTCATTAGCTTTCTGGTCTCCCCTGACACTTCATTAACTTTCTAGCCTCCCCAAACACTTTATTAGCTTTCTTGTCTCCCCTGACACTTCATTAGCTTTCTTGTCTCCCCTGACACTTCATTAGCTTTCTAGCCTCCCCAAACACTTCATTAGCTTTCTTGTCTCCCCTAACACTTCATTAGCTTTCTTGTCTCCTCTAACACTTCATTAAATTTCTTGTCTCCCCTGACACTTCATTAGCTTTCTTGTCTCCCCTGACACTTCATTAGCTTTCTTGTCTACCCTAACACTTCATTAAATTTCTTGTCTCCCCTGACACTTCATTAGCTTTCTTGTCTCCCCTTACACTTTATTAGCTTTCTGGTCTCCCCAAACACTTCATTAGCTTTCTTGTCTCCCCGACACTTCATTAGCTTTGTTGTCTCTCTTGACACTAAATACGCTTTCTTGTCTACCCTAACACTTCATTAGCTTTCTTGTCTCCCCTGACACTTTATTAGCTTTCTGGTCTCCCCAAACACTTCATTAGCTTTCTTGTCTACCCTGACACTTCATTAGCTTTCTTGTCTCCCCAAACACAGCTTTCTTGTCTACCCTGACACTTCATGAGCTTTCTTGTCTACACTGACACTTCATTAGCTTTCTTGTCTCCCCTAAAAACTAAATACGCTTTCTTGTCTACCCTAACACTTCATTAGCTTTCTTGTCTCCCCAAACACAGCTTTCTTGTCTACCCTGACACTTCATTAGCTTTCTTGTCTCCCCTAACACTTCATTAGCTTTCTTGTCTCCCCAAACACTTCATTAGCTTTCTTGTCTCCCCTAACACTTCATTGGCTTTCTCGTCTCCCCTGACACTTCATTAGCTTTCTTGTCTCCCCTGACACTTCATTAGCTTTCTTGTCTCCCCCTAACACTTCATTGGCTTTCTCGTCTCCCCTGACACTTCATTAGCTTTCTTGTCTCCCCTGACACTTCATTAGCTTTCTTGTCTCCCCAAACACTTCATTAGCTTTCTTGTCTCCCCAAACAATTCATTTGCTTTCTTGTCTACCCAAACACTTCCTTAGCTTTCTTGTCTCCCCTGACACTTCATTAGCTTTCTTGTCTACCCAAACACTTCATTGTCTTTCTTGTCTACCCAAACACTTCCTTAGCTTTCTTGTCTCCTGTGGCCCTTCAGTAGCTTTCTTGTCTCCTCTGACACTTCATTAGCTTTCTTGTCTCCCCTAACATTTGATTAGCTTTCTTGTCTCTCCAAACACTTCATTAGCTTTCTTGTCTCCTCTAACACTTCATTAGCTTTCTTGTCTCCTCTAACACTTCATTAGCTTTCTTGTCTCCCCTCACACTTCATTAGCTTTCTTGTCTACCCTAACACTTCATTAGCTTTCTGGTCTCCCCTGACACTTCATTAACTTTCTTGTCTCCCCAAACACTTCATTAGCTTTCTTGTCTCCCCTAACACTTCATTAGCTTTCTTGTCTCCCCTAAAACTTCATAAGCTTTCTAGCCTCCCCTAACACTTGATTAGCTTTCTTGTCTACCCTAACACTTCATTAAATTTCCTGTCTCCCCTGACACTTCATTAGCTTTCTTGTCTCCCCTGACACTTCCTTAGCTTTCTTGTCTCCTGTGGCCCTTCAGTAGCTTTCTTGTCTCCCCTGACACTTCATTAACTTTCTTGTCTCCCCAAACACTTCATTAGCTTTCTTGTCTCCCCTAACACTTCATTAGCTTTCTTGTCTCCCCTTAAACTTCATAAGCTTTCTAGCCTCCCCAAACACTTCATTAAATTTCTTGTCTCCCCTGACACTTCATTAGCTTTCTTGTCTCCCCTGACACTTCATTAGCTTTCTTGTCTACCCTGACACTTCATTAGCTTTCTTGTCTACCCTAACACTTCATTAAATTTCTTGTCTCCCCTAACACTTCATTAGCTTTCTTGTCTCCCCTGACACTTCATTAGCTTTCTTGTCTACCCTGACACTTCATTAGCTTTCTTGTCTACCCTAACACTTCATTAAATTTCTTGTCTCCCCTGACACTTTATTATCTTTCTTGTCTCCCCTGACACTTTATTAGCTTTCTTGTCTCCCCTGACACTTCATTAGCTTTCTTGTCTCCCCTAACACTTGATTAGCTTTCTTGTCTCCCCTGACACTTCATTAGCTTTCTTGTCTACCCTAACACTTCATTAAATTTCTTGTCTCCCCTGACACTTCGTTAGCTTTCTTGTCTACCCTGACACTTCATTAGCTTTCTTGTCTACCCTAACACTTTTTTAGCTTTCTGGTCTCCCCAAACACTTCATTAGCTTTCTTGTCTCCCTGACACTTCATTAGCTTTGTTGTCTACCCTAACACTTTATTAGCTTTCTTGTCTCCCCAAACACTTCATTAAATTTCTTGTCTACCCAAACACTTCCTTAGCTTTCTTGTCTCCTGTGGCCCTTCAGTAGCTTTCTTGTCTCCCCTAACACTTCATTAAATTTCTTGTCTCCCCTGACACTTCATTGGCTTTCTCGTCTCCCCTGACACTTCATTAGCTTTCTTGTCTCCCCTGACACTTCATTAGCTTTCTTGTCTACCCTAACACTTCATTAAATTTCTTGTCTACCCAAACACTTCCTTAGCTTTCTTGTCTCCTGTGGCCCTTCAGTAGCTTTCTTGTCTCCCCTGACACTTCATTAGCTTTCTTGTCTCCCCTGACACTTCATTGGCTTTCTCGTCTCCCCAAACACTTCATTAGCTTTCTTGTCTACCCAAACAATTCCTTTGCTTTCTTGTCTACCCAAACACTTCCTTAGCTTTCTTATCTCCTGTGACACTTCATTAGCTTTCTTGTCTACCCAAACACTTCATTGTCTTTCTTGTCTACCAAAACACTTCCTTAGCTTTCTTGTCTCCTGTGGCCCTTCAGTAGCTTTCTTGTCTCCCCTGACACTTCATTAGCTTTCTTGTCTCCCCTAACATTTGATTAGCTTTCTTGTCTCCCCTGACACTTCATTAAATTTCTTGTCTCCCCTGACACTTCATTAGCTTTCTTGTCTCCCCTTACACTTTATTAAATTTCTTGTCTCCCCTGACACTTCATTAGCTTTCTTGTCTACCCTGACACTTCATTAAATTTCTTGTCTCCCCTGACACTTCATTAGCTTTCTTGTCTCCCCTTACACTTTATTAGCTTTCTGGTCTCCCCAAACACTCATTAGCTTTCTTGTCTACCCTGACACTTCATGAGCTTTCTTGTCTCCCCTGACACTTCATTAGCTTTCTTGTCTCCCCAAACAGCTTTCTTGTCTACCCTGACACTTCATGAGCTTTCTTGTCTCCCCTGACACTTCATTAGCTTTGTTGTCTCTCTTGACTCTAAATACGCTTTCTTGTCTCCCCTAACACTTCATACGCTTTCTTGTCTCCCCCTAACTCTTCATTGGCTTTCTCGTCTCCCCTGACACTTCATTAGCTTTCTTGTCTCCCCTGAAACTTCATTAGCTTTCTTGTCTCCCCAAACACTTCATTAGCTTTCTTGTCTCCCCAAACAATTCTTTTGCTTTCTTGTCTACCCAAACACTTCCTTAGCTTTCTTGTCTCCTGTGGCCCTTCAGTAGCTTTCTTGTCTCCCCTGACACTTCATTAGCTTTCTTGTCTCCCCTGACACTTCATTAGCTTTCTTGTCTACCCAAACACTTCATTGTCTTTCTTGTCTACCCAAACACTTCCTTAGCTTTCTTGTCTCCTGTGGCCCTTCAGTAGCTTTCTTGTCTCCCCTGACACTTCATTAGCTTTCTTGTCTCCCCTGACACTTCATTAGCTTTCTTGTCTACCCAAACACTTCATTGTCTTTCTTGTCTACCCAAACACTTCCTTAGCTTTCTTGTCTCCTGTGGCCCTTCAGTAGCTTTCTTGTCTCCCCTGACACTTCATTAGCTTTTTTGTCTCCCCTAACACTTCATTAGCTTTCTTGACTCCCCTGACACTTCATTAGCTTTCTTGTCTCCCCAACCACTTCCTTAGCTTTCTTGTCTCCCCTAACACTTCATTAGCTTTCTTGTCTCCCCTGACACTTCATTAGCTTTCTTGTCTCCCCAACCACTTCCTTAGCTTTCTTGTCTCCCCTCACACTTCATTAGCTTTCTTGTCTCCCCTCACACTTCATTAGCTTTCTTGTCTCCCCTAACACTTCATTAGCTTTCTTGTCTCCCCTGACACTTCATTAGCTTTCTTGTCTCCCCTAACACTTCATTAGCTTTCTGGTCTCCCCTGACACTTCATTAGCTCTCTTGTCTCCCCAAACACTTTATTAGCTTTCTTGTCTCCCCTGACACTTCATTAGCTTTCTTGTCTCCTCTAACACTTCATTAGCTTTCTTGTCTCCCCTAACACTTGATTAGCTTTCTTGTCTCCCCTGACACTTCATTAGCTTTCTTGTCTCCCCAACCACTTCCTTAGCTTTCTTGTCTCCCCTAACACTTCATTAGCTTTCTTGTCTCCCCTCACACTTCATTAGCTTTCTTGTCTCCCCTAACACTTCATTAGCTTTCTTGTCTCCCCTGACACTTCATTAGCTTTCTTGTCTCCCCTAACACTTCATTAGCTTTCTGGTCTCCCCTGACACTTCATTAGCTCTCTTGTCTCCCCAAACACTTTATTAGCTTTCTTGTCTCCCCTGACACTTCATTAGCTTTCTTGTCTCCTCTAACACTTCATTAGCTTTCTTGTCTCCCCTAACACTTGATTAGCTTTCTTGTCTCCCCTAACACTTCATTAGCTTTCTTGTCTCCCCTGACACTTCATTAGCTCTCTTGTCTCCCCAAACACTTTATTAGCTTTCTTGTCTCCCCTGACACTTCATTAGCTTTCTTGTCTCCTCTAACACTTCATTAGCTTTCTTGTCTCCCCTAACACTTGATTAGCTTTCTTGTCTCCCCTGACACTTCATTAGCTTTCTTGTCTACCCTAACACTTCATTAGCTTTCTTGTCTCCCCTGACACTTCATTAGCTTTCTTGTCTCCCCTGACACTTCATTAGCTTTCTTGTCTACCCAAACACTTCATTAGCTTTCTAGCTTCCCCTCACACTTCATTGGCTTTCTAGATTCCCCAAACACTTCATTAGCTTTCTTGTCTCCTCTAACACTTCATTAGCTTTCTGGTCTCCCTGACACTTCATTAGCTTTCTTGTCTCTCCAAACACTTCATTAGCTTTCTTGTCTCCCCTGACACTTCATTAGCTTTCTTGTCTCAATTGACACTTCGTTAGCTGTAGTGTACTTGATAAAGCTACTGTGGGTTTTGATTTTTGTGGTAAAAGGTTAAAAAACATGATACATTTTGTATGTTGGACAATAATTTTTTTAATTTGTGTATTGACATTGACTCAAATAATATAAGAAGTAACACTCTTAGTCCATTCTGTAAACATTGTATCTTTATTATTAAAATATTAAAGATCTTCACCCTTCACCTGATTTAATTGCTCTTATATAAACAACTGAGGTTAATGAAGGAGCCATTCACGTGTTTTTATATTTTTGGTCATTAGTTGTTTCTGGCTTCATTGCAAACTTTGAGTAAAATATGAAAAAAAATCGTGATTTTTATGATTAGTGGACAAATACAACTGATAAAGTTTTTTTAATGACATAAAAATAGTTATTTTATAAATAATGGCTCAAGTGGTTATTTAAGGATTGTTTTCAACTCTTGTTTGTAATAAATGAATGTAATAACAAAATACCAAACACAGAGGAAACTGTCAAAACAGAATCCACAAATCAAAGTCTGAGAAACTGACAAATTCCAGAACTAACAACCAAAAATATAGTAACTACAGCAATGGACCTATTTTTGTACAGGCATTTCAATAGAAATGGTGGGTAAAACCAGGTTCTATGGCATGCCAAATCTACCACTTCCATTAGTAGTATGTCAGTTGGTTTGTTGATTAAAGTGGATGGGTATCATATACAACTAGTCGGCTATAGCTGTATCCAACATTTACTGTAGAATGTATTCATATCTTGGTAAAACTATTTGTAACCATATTTTCAACAAGAATATTTCTCTTCAAGAAAGTGTTATCAATAGTAAAACTTATTAAAGGCACAGACAAGTCTTTTTTTGTAACCTTCATTGAAAATTCTATCCCAAAGCTAGAATACATGTATATAATCAATGTCACCAATCAGTCACGTGCTGGGGGGTGTGGCTAAAATACAAAGTTAGATTGTACAAAATGTACAACATTGCTCAAATATAGAGTAAATATTAAATAATAAAAATAAAATAAACTCGATACAGAAATGATTTCAATATGGATCACTGTGTGGAACTTTCCATTTCTTGGTTTGTCTTTATCCTTGAAAATGGGTTTAAGGTTAAAGGAAGCAGAGATATTCTCTTTAAGGTAATATAATTTGTTGGGCTACACATTTTCCTTGGTCCATTATTTGTTGGGCTACACATTTTCCTTCGTCCATAATTTGTTGGGCTACACATTTTCCTTGGTCCAATTACTAAACTGGGCACTTTGTTCCAGGTAAAGCTGTAGACATATTAGAGACGATAAAAATGACAGGTGGGACTTTATCGGAGAGCACAAATCGAAGAGCCCAGTCATCGTCCAGTGAAGATAAAATAAGACTATCAACTGTGAGGTGACTTTTATAACTTGAAGATTCTAAAATTGCTGGGCATTATTTGATTGAAGGTTCGTGAAGATTTGTAATCGTCTGACAGTATTTGAGTCAAGATTCATGAAGACTTGCTGAGCAGTAATTGAATGAAGAAGGTTCATGAAGACTTTGAGCTTTATAGTGGCTATTTTATTTTATTTAGTATCTTGTTTACTGAAGATATGACAAAGTATAGTCAGCTAACAATGGTGATTGTTACTTCTGCTGTAGTTTTTGAAATCATCGACATGAAGATATGATCAGGAATGTTATTGGAAGTAATTGTTGAAGTTATTGGTCGGATTTCTTAAAATAAAACTTAAATGAAATCTTAGACTTAAGTTTTAGTTTTTATACCCGCCACACAAAGTGGCAAGGCATTATGTGATAGACATTCAGAATTTTATCTGCATGCTAATTCAGATACAAAAATAAATTTACCAGTGCATGTTCTGTGAGTCAATGAACTGCAAAAGTCGCAGGAGAGTATGTTGATGATTAATGGATGCTGTTGCAAACGAACTGCACGCCAACATATTACACACGAAGAGCCCATGGGAAATTAAAATTGATCATAAATTTTGCTTTGATTTTATATTGTCATCCCATTCAATTTCACTGTGATTGGTTTATGGAAAATATTTATTGAATTTTAACATTGATCTCCAGGCCAGTTTTTACAGTCGTGTGGCTTTGGATTTTTTTAGTAAAAACTTGATATTATTAACACAAGAAAAATAAGCGATCGTTATTAAAGGAATATTAAAAATTATAATTGGATCCCTTTCTTTGTAATTACCAGTAATTGTTGAAAAAGCGTAATCTGTTGGCAAACTGCAAACTATTTGTAAAAGGTTCGAATATTTTTAAATATTTTTTATCTAATACTAGTATACAATATATATTTTTATTAAGAACATTCTAAATTTACTATATTAAATGCAAAGGTATGAGTTGGTAGAGGAACGAGTTGGTAGGGTACGAGTTGGTCGAGGTACGAGTTGACCTGCACCCTTTGTTTTGTCCTTGGAATAATTAATTATGTCTCCCAAACGAAGTTGTGGGAGACATATTGTTTTTGTCCAGTTTCTTATTATTATTCTTCTTCTTTCTTCTTTTTTCTTTTTTCTTTCAGTTTAATCTTGTCCGACACATTTCTCAGAGAAGCAATGTCTTATCAAGATGAAACTTTGGCAACATGAAGTTTTGCAATCCTCTTGGAATTTTTAAAATGGCCGCCGTGTTAAAAAATGGCCGCCGTTGTAAGATCTCAGTAATTGCCAGAGCAATTTCAATGAAAATTAGTATACTGATACAGCTAACTATCCTGAGCATTTTTGCCCAAAAAAAATGGACGCGAACGACATTTAAAAATGGCCGCCATCCAAACACCACCCCTTAAAAATGCAAAAAATTTAAACGTCATCCGATTTCAACGACATTTGGTACACTGGTAGATTATGGTACCCTGAGTGTGCCACTACTTTTAAAATTTTAGTCCGACTTCCGGTTTCAGAATGGCGGCCGTTTTAAAGTTTTGAAAAATGGCGGCCGTTGTCAGATCTCAGTAATGACCAGAACAATTTCAATGAAAATTGTTATACTGATACAGCTAACTATCCTGAGCATTTTTTCCACAAAAAAAATTGGACGCGAACGACAACATTTTGTGACGGCAGCCGTTAAACAACACTCCCCCCCCCCTTCCCACACACACACGCAAACGTCAACGTGATTGCAACGAAATTTGATATAGATTTTAATGCACAAACTTAGAATATCATGTCTATTTAGGGTGTTTTATAAGATTGGAATCTTGTGCAGATGCGGATACAGGATTTTCAGTTAGAGAGGGGGCACCAATTTGGCGAGGGGTCTGGGGGCTGCCTAAGGCCCCCAGCGGGTCCATTGCTGTGCACTGGAAGGTGCCGGGGGGCGAGGAGAATCCTAGTCAACTCATACCTCAACCTGCTCGTATCTTTGAATATTTGGTAGAATGAAAAGGGACACAATCTGAAAATTGATGAAATCAGAGACATGTAATTATATGTCTCTGATGAAATTATGTTAAACTAAAAAAAATATTTATTAATATTTATTGTACAGCACTAATACACTAACAAAAAACATAGCAAGCAAACAAAACCATTAAACACAAGACAATTTTAAAACAATATGCATATCTCATAAGACATACATTTTAAAATCGGCGTTATTGTCTCTTGTTAATGCGACGATACCACCCTTCAACAGGGTGTGACTTTTTACCCAAACTATACCCAAACATACATTAAACTAATGATTTTTTATGCATTTCTATTATGTTTAAGCATTTTACATACTATAATTTTGATGGAAAATGTTATAAAAGTTCTTTGAAATTAATTGTTGAAAAAGCATACTATATAATCTATTCGGCTCATATACCCAAGCCACAAAAGAAAGTAACAGTTGTTGAAAAATGCATTGAATTTGTATTTTATTCAATTAACTGAAAATAATTGTAAAAGGTTACAATAGTTTAATATATTTTTATTAAATATACAATATATATTTTCATTTAGAACATTCTGTACGCTTTAAATAGTTCATTACTTGTTATTACTATTTTTATGTATATTAGCTTTATCATTTAACAAGAGGGCCGTTCCTTTAATAAATGAAAATATTGAAAAACTTGTTAAGATCACATGTGTATAATTTTAATAAGTTGTCCAGAACAGATAATCGTACCGTCGCATTTTTGGGGGACAAATCAGAACACTACAATCGGGATCATTACTTCAGCAAAATTCGTAGTATAAGTTAGTTGTCTAGATTTAAAATTTGTTACTTTTATCAGACATATAATTACTTTCTTCGGCTTGTAAAGGAAGTGACCCCTCGGAGGAATTACAAAGGGTGCATTGTAATGTAAGAAGTTTGAAAAAAGACAAATTTTGTAGACACAGTATATAACAATACGTTGAATCGTTGGCAGAAATTTCAAGTTCGTTAAATTTAATTCTAAGAAGGCATTTGGTTTCCGTGTGAAGATGGTTGAGAATAGAATATTTCTTACCACGAAAAGATCTAGATGCGTTTAGGGTTTGTGATCTCTACTGTTTCTAAAAAGGGCCAAAGGGGCAAAACGGATATATTGTACGATTGCAATGCTACATGGGGTCAAGTTGGGCAACTCCAAAACCCCCCAAACTTTTTCTATTTTAGAGAAATTAGCGGACAGAATGTCAAAGATGATACAGCCAGTCCGCCATATTCTTCGAATCCTAGTCAACTCGTACCCTACCAACTCGTACCTTTGCATTATATGGTAGGATGAAAAAAAGGCACAATATGAAAATGGCTGAAATTATGTTAAACTAAAAATATAATTTTTTAATATTTATTATTATTTAATATCATATATATAGTACAGCACTATTAAACTTACAAAAAAAGCAAGCAACAAAACCTTTAAACACAACAAGATGTTCATCTCACAGGACATATATTTTAAAAACAAAAGCCTCTGGATGTCTATAAAATATAAACATTTATGATATATATTTTAATATTATCAGCAGTTTGTATATATAGTATAGGTGTCTTGTGATGATCCATTCAACTGACCACACTAAAGCAGAAGTTGGCTGGCGGAGATCTGGCCGCTAGAATATCAATCCCATAACTTGAAAAATTCCGCCTGTATGTATTTGGTAGTGGATCTCTGCTGCCGACTAAGTGATTATTTTAAGTTGTGTGGGTAAGAGAGCAGCTTCTTGTAGTTTTGGAAGTAGCAAGTAAATCGGCTTCTTCTTATCGTAAAATCTCTTATTAATTCGACGATGCCACCCTTCAACATCGTTGTTCGTCCTGGTGGGACAGTTTTTACAGTCGTGTGGCTTGGATTTTTTTGAGTAAAAACTTGAATTTATTAAGTACACAAGAAAAAAAAGCGTTTGTTATTAAAGGACAATTAAAAATAATAACTGGATCCCTTTCTTTGTAATTAATTGTTGAAAAGGCGTAATCTGTTTGCAAACTGCAAAATTTGAGTAGAAACTTATTAACTCAAGAAAAATATGCGTTCGTTTTTAAAGGACAATTAAAACTAATAATTGAATCCCTTACATTGTAATTAATTGTTGAAAAAGTGTAATCGGTTCGTAAACTGCAAAATATTTTAAAATATTTGTTAACTAATATACAATATATATATATATATATATATATTATATATATATATATATATATATATATATATATATATATATATATATATATATATATATATATATATATATATATATATATATATATATATATATATTTTTATTATTTTAGTATATTAAAAGCAAAGGTACGAGTTGGTCGAGGTACGAGTTGACCTGCACCCTATTCTTCTGCCCAGTCAATGGTATAAAGTGGTATCGCCCATCACTTGGTGTCTGTCTGTCCTTACGCTCAGTCAAGTATATATGTGTAAATAAAACACAAAGATGAAAAAAATATATACATGCATTAAAAAAATCCATATACAACAAACATATGTTGGTCTGTCTCTTTATTACATGTATATGGCCAATCAATTGGTGACATTGGTGTCCGTCTGTCCTTACGCTCAGTCAAAGGTATATTGCATATGAATCGCCCGCCACTGGGTGTGACTTTTTACCCAAACTAACCCAAACATACCCAAACTTACCCAAACTATACCCAAACACACATTAAACTAATATTTTTTGCATTTCTATTATGTTTAAACATTTTATATACTATATTTTTGATGGAAAATGTTATAAAAGTGAATTTAACATGAAGATTTTCGCTGTTAAAATCGATCTGTCTGCAGAAGGTACCAAGGGTCGGTGCTTTATGGCACACCCTGGTCTTTGCCTAGAGAAGTTAATGATATGTTTATATAAGAGGCTACAAGACTAGGTGTGCCCAATGTAGTTGGATTAGCTCTTAGGGTAATTCATCCACAGAGGGCACCAAGGGACGGTGCTCTATGGTCCCACCAGACTTTGCCACGTCAAGAAACATTAAGTTATTGAAAATAAAATAAAGTAGATAATGGGATACAATTCTATAAAAGTTTAACATAAAGTTCAAGCATTTAGGACTAACATGTATAAAAAATAATTATATCTTACTTTCCTTAATGAGTTCTCATATATATATACTAATACGGTATTTTAATATCTTCTGAATTAAGTAGCCAAATTAATTTGTCATTAGGCTGCAGTTTATTAAAATTTGGACAGATGGAGAGGACTGTAGTCATAATTTTGCTTCTTACATTTTCAACAGATTTGCATGAAAGTAAAAAGTGTTTTTCGTCATCTACCTCGCACAAGTTGCACCTGAGGCATGTCCTGCTTGATCGGGGAGTACTCTAATAGCGACCTTGCTCGATTCTTAATTTGTGTGCTGAAATTCTCAGCCTTGTGGTTAGATTTTATTAAATTTAATTAAGGCTCAAATCCAAAGTTGAACTTAAATGTTTATGTTTGGTACTTATTTACCAGCAGATGATAAGATAGACAATTACGTAAATGAGTTAAATGTCCTTGATTACTTGTATTCTTACTATTGTAACTTCGGTAGTGTTATTATAGCCGGTGATTTAAATGGTAGTTTAATGGTAGATGACATAAAGCATTCTAATAGAGCTAAGTCACATGAGTTGTTGAAGTTTGTAAATAGACATAGCATTTCAATATATTGGTTCTGATATTGTTTTTGTAGGTTCACGTTTTTCGTATACAACCAAACGTACTATGTTAGATTATTTTCTTATTGATAGGCGTACTAAACGGCAGTTGAGATCTTATGAAATACTTGCTGAAGGATCCTTTACTAGCACGTCTGGTCATCTCCCTATATCCATTAAAATTGGGTTGTGCTCAAACCCTTATTATATACTCAAACCCATTATGCACCTCCCAGCGTGGCATAAGGCTTCCGAGGAACAATTGCTGTGTTATACTAACTGTCTTCACGAATCTTTAGACGCTCTCATGCAACGGGAACTTACCAATCCATGTAACAACATTGACAATTTGTACGACGAGTTCGTTGATATTGTACATTCATGCTGTGAACTATTCCTAAATGCGGATTCAATCCAAGAACCAAACCATATTGGTCAGTTGAAGTCAAGACAGCTCATGATAAAGAATGATACTTCCGACATATTTGGATAGCTGATGGACGACCAAGAGGAATGACTTTCGATAGTTATAAAAACTATAAGAGTGCGAAAGGTGATTTCAGAAGAATACAACAAGCTGCTGCGGATGAATATATTCGTAAAACCTATGATGATATAAACGATGCAGCTGAATGCGACATACGGCTATTCTGGAAACTCGTGAAACGTAAAAACACATTCCAAAGTAAAATATATTTATAACAATAAAGTTAGTAACTCTCAGTTGCTGAAGCCTTTGGGGATTATTTTAGTGACTTGTATAACGGATCGGTAAATGATAATTTTGACGATGAAATTAAACAACGAGTTGATTCAACCTATAGTAAACTTAAAAATTCTGATGTTGATAGCGATATGACGTTAGATGGTGGTACCATATCTGAAACGGAAGTTAGAAAATTTATTAAAGACTTGAAACGTCGAACAGCTGGAGGATATGATCGTATTCAATATGAACATTTCATACATGGTAGAGTTCCAGTAGTACGTTTTCTAACTTATTTAACACTGTTGTGAGAAGTGGTCGTATTCCAAAATCTTGGAAAAATGGATTTATAGTACCACTGTACAAAGACAATGGTAAACCGAAGAATTCCCCTGACAGTTACCGTCCAATAAGCTTGCTGTCGTGTACCTTAAAATTGTTTGAACAGATACTTAGGTCACGCTTGGAATGTGTAATAGCCGATCACCATATTTTCCCAAAATCCTAGCAGCAAGGATTCCAGAAAGGTCTCAGCTGCCTAACAGCCTCTTTTAACCTTCATGAAACACTGTATTATAATTTAGAATTGGCACAAAATGTATATGTTGCATCTTTAGATAGTAGAAAAGCTTTCGACAATGTATGGCGTAGGGGATTGATTATGAACTTAACAAATTAGGGGTAAAAGGTAAATTGTGGCGAATCATTGATGACTGTCATATTGATACTAATGGCGCAATTGTTGTAAATCAAACCCAATCATGTTTCTTCCCTGTCCTTGAAGGTGTAAGACAAGGTGGTGTTTTGTCTGGTATTTTATACTTAGTTTTTATTAACGATCTATTGTATGATTTGGAAATGTCAAATCCTAATACCGGTATTCTTAATATTACCAGTTGTGCTCCTTCTCTTGCAGATGATATATCATGCATTGGTAACAACCCGGCTATTATCCAACGTATGCTTGATGTGTGCTATACTTACTCTAGAAAATGGCATTTCAAGTTCAGTGCAAATAAATCATCTATTATTCGCTTCTCAATGAACACCAGAGACCCTCCTGTAGACTTTGTGTGGAAAATAGGCGATAACGTCGTACCCGTTGTTCAAAATCAAACCCATCTAGGAATTGAATTGAATTTTAAATCTCACGAAAGAAGTTCTAACTGTTGTCGAAAAGGTAAAACTGTTACTTTGCAATAAAAGAAATATCGTCTGAGCGAATTAATCCAAATGTCTTGATTACGCTTTATAATTCCGTAATTTTACCATCCTTAGTTTATGGCTGTGAAATGTGGACTAATTTAAAATCTGCGGACTTGGCTTCCTTAAACGTTTTCCAACACTTTATTGTCAAAGATATTCTGGGAGTAAAACGGCAAACATGTTCTGACATGTGCGAGAGCATCCTTGGTCTTCACCCTATCATTAGTCAAATAGATAAAAGAAAGCTGCTCTTTTTACAAAAACTTTGTTCTCTGGATTATAACAATTTATTGAAGAACATTTTTCTTGCGAGATTATTCTTATATTTATACCAACCGTGCAAAAACCATTGGGATTTATACCAGATATTAGTATATTGTACCGCTATGGACTAGAGGAATATCTTTCTACGTTTATCAATGACGGCCATTTTCCGTTGAAACATGCCTGGAAAAAGATAGTGAAATACAAAATTAACGAAGTTCAAACCGAAAATTGGGAACAACGTACAAAACATCAAAGAGACTTTTCTAGATTTCGGAACATCCATACCTCTGTTACGTTTGCGGATTACTGGGTTACAGCCAAAACTTACGGTAAAATAAGAACTTCATAACGAAACTGTTGTGTGATACACCTGATCTCTCGGAGAAGTCCTGTCCTTTATGATCTTGTTTATATTGAGATTTATTTTCGCATATATCCTGTAGTTGCCCGAGTACTAAAGATTTGCACGATGTATGGTCCGATATTGTTATCGAAAACTTTGTTGTATCGCTGTATCAGGAACTTTCTTACTACCATGAAGAAGTTCTGTATGAAGTCTTACTTGGAAAACGGCCAAATACCGAATTAGAAGACCGCACGTTTATATCTTTTAGAAAACTGTGTCATACCCATATAGTGCAGTGTTCAGCCAGATATAGCCGGCTTGTTGCGATGCATGATGTTCATGTCTAGCCCTTTGCACCTCCTTGTGTCAAATTATTATACATTTTATATCCTTATGTTCCGTATTCATATTGATAAAGTAGTGTATTATAGGTTATATATATTATATTTTTTGTATTAATGTTGATTTATATGTAAAATATTCATTGTAATCTCATTTTTGAGGAATTAAAGAAATGAATGAATGAATGAATGAACGAATGAATGAATGATATAACTACCTAATTTGCCATCAGCACTTTTTTCATTTGCTGTAACCAAACCTTGGTATAATAATGATGCATCTTACTTTTTAAGGTAATTTTAAATCTCTAGATTTACCTTATTCAGTTCCTTGATTCCAGGAATGTGCTTTAGTAAAAAGGAAATTGAACCATACCATGACTGATGATGGAGCGAACGCGGACTCAGAACCCCCTGACTTGGGAGGATGCTTCATTCACTTTGTTACAGTTTTTTGACGATATCAACTTCCGGACGAAAAAAAATCAATATCAGCATTAAGCAGATTTTTATCACGTGATTTCATTTTGATCACATGACACATAATTGCTGTAGAGCTCACCGCTCTTCGCGGGCACCTTCGCTGCCCGCTGAGAGCTGTGCTCGCTATAATTGTAAATACAAGTAATGATCAAATTATCTTTTTATCTGCACTTGGGAGTCGTCAAAAGGGAAGTTTACCATTAAGACTATCTTGATCTGAGAACGTTCGTGTTTTTTTTTCGTAAGATTTGCAACAAAGTAAGACAGAATGGAAAGACTATTTTTCGCCTGATTGAACCTTAGCCTGACTTATCAGAAGTTGTGACAATGCATCGATAACAGACCTTTCTTAAAGCAGACAATACTTTCAAAAATCACGGTTGTGAAGTTAGCAGTGGGTTCGATATTCGACATTCGAATATCGAACTCGCTGCTAGCAGTGGGTTCGATATTCGAAATTCTAATATCGAACTTGCTGCTAGCAGTGGGTTCGATATTCGATATTAATAAATACACTTTATCAAATACAAGATAAAAAGATGTATTATATTGCTATACATACTACCAAGGGGAATTTTATACATCTGGAAAGGTTTGGTATGTAAGGGAACCCAACAGCGTCAAATTTGAATATCGAACTGGTAAATAATAAGTTACATGTGAATATGCACGTGTATGCCGAGAAATAACCTCCATAGTTTTTTATTCATAGCTATCCTGCTGTGGTCATTAGTGTTAATTAATATGCATAAGGCTTATCTGTAGAAAACTATATGTGTTCGTTACGCCACGGAGGCAATCCATTTTCTGCCTTTACCCCGTTGTAATTTTTTATGAGTTAATTTTGAAAGTTAAAGAAAGGTCATGTACAAACACATTTAGCACAAGGTATCGTGCTTTATACGATAGTGACTTACAAATACGAAAACTTATTAAACGGACTGTTATTTCTCGCCAGTGATTGTATACCACTTTTCATTTTTAATAGAAAACTGGCTATAAACGGAAAAAGAACACACCCCCACTGAGAATGTCAACTAGCATATACTTTGAGCTTACCTCCCTTTCCATTGATGTCTTTCTTTTTTTCTTTTTTTTTCTGTTTTAACGGTATATTTTGTATTTCAGTGTGTTTTCTAAATTGCCAGGACTGCTAAATTTTGATTTTATTAAAAACCAGAATAATTGTTGATATGATGTCACGTGACTTGCCTTTATATTACCGTGGGAGATAAATTCCTTTTGACAGCATCTGTAGCTATACAATGCCAACTGTTTTGCCAAGTTTCATGAAGATTGAAAGAGGATGAAGGGGTGGTCCCGAGGTTCGCATATTCGCACTTAAGTGATTTTTTACCATTTCGATATTCAAATTGATGCTGTTGGGCTCCCTTACATACCGAACCCGTCCAGATGCCTTAAATTCCTTTTGACAGCATCTATAGCTATATAATGCCAACTGTTTTGCCAAGTTTCATGAAGATTGAAAGAGGATGAAGGGGTGGTCCCGAGGTTCGCATATTCGCACTTAAGTTATTTTTTACCATTTCGATATTCAAATTGATGCTGTTGGGCTCCCTTACATACCGAACCCGTCCAGATGCCTTAAATTCCTTTTGACAGCATCTATAGCTATATAATGCCAACTGTTTTGCCAAGTTTCATGAAGATTGAAAGAGGATGAAGGGGTGGTCCCGAGGTTCGCATATTCGCACTTAAGTGATTTTTTACCATTTCGATATTCAAATTGATTCTGTTGGTCTCCCTTACATACCGAACCCGTCCAGATGCCTTAAATTCCTTTTGACAGCATCTATAGCTATGTAATGCCAACTGTTTTGCCAAGTTTCATGAAGATTGAAAGAGGATGAAGGGGTGGTCCCGAGGTTCGCATATTCGCACTTAAGTGATTTTTTACCATTTCGATATTCAAATTGATGCTGTTGGGCTCCCTTACATACCGAACCCGTCTAGATGCCTTAAATTCCTTTCGACAGTTGTTGGTTGTATGTATAGTAATGTTATACATCATTTTTTCTTGTATTTGATAATGAGTATTTATTAATATCGAATATCGAACCCACTGCTAGCAGCGAGTTCGATATTCGAATGTCGAATATCGAATATCGAACCCACTGCTAACTTCACACCCGTTCAAAAATCATGTTACGTGGTTTACGTCAAATTGTGACTCGGCACTTGGCAACACGGCTTTATTTGATTACTCGGGACATTCGCAGTTCCTGAACAGGAAGACCACTTTGTACGAAAACACCCGAAGTGAAGGAAGTGAAATCTGAACCACCAAAAACAGATTTCTATAGACTTGAATAGGAATAATTCTTTTCTTGCTCCGAAAGACAGTAAACAGATGAGAAACGCTAAATACAGATTAAGACGAAAGGAAAAACCTATGTACTCTCAAAACGTGGCAGACGAATTATTACAATTATACTTTCGATGATGAACACTTGTTCAATGGTTATTCATAGAAAAGAAAGACACGATTCCTGCTATTATTTGCTACACTAATGACCAGATACCTCAAACAGTTCTTAATGATGAAAACAGATATGCCCCTAGGAGTAGACCGAACTTTTAAATGGGGATCGTTCTATGTTTCATCAATAATGTGGCTCCTTGTTTTCTTTCTTTTAAATAGAGGTCCATAAAGAAGGAGCTACATTATTGTATAACTAGATACACACAGTTTCGCAGACAAGACATCACAAGTGAAAGATACAGCTTCAAACTACCCACAATTTATTTACAATTTCGAACGTAAACTCAAACCTAGAATTTCAAGCTTTATTACAGACACCAACAAACGAATAAATTCCAAGACCTTGTGGACAAGTAATAAATCAGAGTCCATGAACCATTTGATTAAAGTAGTTGTAAATTGGAAGACCCCAAGTACACCAGAATTGATCAACATACTTTATGACGCGGTAGACTTCTAGTTTCTGAACTTGCGAGTGCCCGTCATTCTTGCGAAGACAACAATGTAACCTCGTCTTAGAGAATGTATGGTCTCTGATATGTTTTGGGAGATTAAGACGCAAGAAGAGAAGCAAAGACTACTTAAAAACTTTCTAAAGAATATCAAAAATAGACCTATCAGTATTGTTATAAAATCAACAAACAGTCAAAATACTATACCAACAAGGCAAAGAAGACAGACAGAAAACCTGGACAAGTTAGACTCCCAAAGAGCGAAAAGACGAAATGATGAATTATCTTAAAAACTTTTTGCGTATATGTACGTAAACAGAAAATATAAATTAATGAGACTATTTGTTATTTGTTAAAGTTTTTCTTTGAAGTTTTATTATAAATGGTATTATTCTGGTGTGTGTGTGTGTGTGTGTTTGTTTGTTTTCATTTTTTTCAATTTACAAAAAATATAACAGTCGATCTATATGAAGTTAGAAATTTTACAACTTCTTTAACAATTTAAATAAGCAATTAACAGTTATACATCAATGCTGAGTTTGGTCTTTATAGGTTGTAACACCATTCTAAAGAAAACCACCCCATGGTTTTATTGGTGTAGACGTGCTGGGGCCATAGATCAATTTTGGTAAGTGTTCTCAATGACAGCTCTTAATTAATAAACAAGCGTCTTATTGCGATGATGATTTTTATTTATAAGAAACATTTAATTTAAACAACTTATAATACTAATATATATTTTTTTGGACAAGGAGTTCCTTGTTTTAAATATTAAATTTCATAAACTATGATGTTTTATTGTACGTAAAACAGATGATTTCAAGAAGGTGGCGCTTTAAGGGAAAAAAAACACACAAACATAAACACACACACACACAAAACTCGGAAACCCAAATGAAGTACAACTGTACTTAATGTGAGTCGATGTTTTGGAAATTGTGAAGCGCTGGGTATCAATTAGTGATCCTTGCTCAGTTTTTCCAGTTTCTTACAAAAATAATTGTATATTGAATATAAGTTTTTGGGTTCATTATTAAGTACTAAATACATTTTAATTCATAGACAAGAAGACCATGCTAAAATAGTAGAAATGTCTTATTCACTTTAACATCCAAGACATCATAATTTGGAAACCTCCCAATAACGTTTTTAAATAACCTATTTGATAAATTCGTATGTCTAGTCTTGACCTAATTCTGAATTTCTGTCATGTTTGGCTTCCTGGTCAACCATGGAGCAAAATTTCGTGGAAAACGAATGGAAAAGTGGTTGACCATAAAATTTTATTAATAAAGCCCCCTTTGATAGAGTGCAGTTGAGTTTTTGTAATTTTTAGTGGGCATTGTTAGTTTATTTTATGATAACGATTTGTTTGATAAGATAGAAAATTGCAATAATATAACTGAAGTTTACCTTATTAAACTTATAATCAAAAGATTCGTTGAGAAAAATATAATAAAGCTACTATAGAAAATAAGCTGAAAGGGTATGACGAAACAAAGAAGTTATTTTTATATAGTAGTCTGAAACTTAATCTTGATAATATTTATCAACCCATGATTTATCTGTAAGAAGGTGCTTTCGAAAACTTCATTTAAGCGATCACAATCGTGGTCGATACTTTAAAATTCCAATTTATGTAAAACTTGCAATGGCATCGAAAATGAAGAACATTTCATCTTACAATGTGTAATTTCAGCAAACAAAAAGTTCAGAATTATTTTTTAAATTAGGTTGGAAAATAGAACTGAAAAATCTTTAATGTCTCTTGAATCCTATAGAACGTTTTAAAACAGTCATTAGAACTGAGGGCAGAAGTGATTTAATTTTTATAACTGAGGGCAGAAGTGGTTAAATTTTTAAAACTGAGGGCAGAAGTGGTTTGATTTTTAGAACAGAACTGAGGGCAGAAGTGATTTAATTTTTATAACTGAGGGCAGAAGTGGTTAAATTTTTAAAACTGAGGGCAGAAGTGGTTTGATTTTTAGAACAGAACTGAGGGCAGAAGTGGTTTGATTTTTATAACTGAGGGCAGAAGTGATTTAATTTTTATAACTGAGGGCAGAAGTTGTTAAATTTTTAAAACTGAGGGCAGAAGTGGTTTGATTTTAAGAACAGACCTGAGGGCAGAAGTGGTTTAATGTTTAGAACTACGGCAGAAGTGTTTAAATTTTTAGAACTGAGGGAAGAAGTGGTTTGATTTTCATGTTGTGTTTACTTGATTCAATATTATGTTTTTTTGTTTTTTGTCAAACATGTTTATTTGATAATAAACATTATAGTCAGGACTATGGAAATTATAACATTATTATAACAATATTATCTTAATTGCACTGGTCTACAATATTGTTATACACGTGCTGGCTGCCTTTGTTTGCTTATCACAGTAGATATAACGATTTAACACTTTCTTGTTGACACCTAACGTCGTTAATAAACATGACAGCATTGTGTATTTATGGTCTGAAAGCCGCTGGAACTAATAAGAGACCTTGTTGATGACACTCGTGAGTGTTGTTCAAATATTTTCTGTTAATTGACAGTTTTCTGTTTTATTATTATAAATAATTTAATCGTCGTTAAATAAAATGGGATTGAAGAAAGAAATATAGTGGGATAACAAGACTTTTTCACATTATATAATTATATTTACTTATTTAACAAAAATATTTTTAAAAACTTGTATGGCCGTCTTTTGGGTTGTAGTACAAGATATGAAACATACAATTACAAAATAGAACATATTACGTATAACACACATATTATAGACATTATTCACAGTCAAACAATTATGGGTCTCTCTGATGTTCAAAAATTGAAAATAATATTAAGCCGTCAAGACCAGAGAAAATCGAGATAGTGGCCGTTTCCTTTTAAGAGGCATTAGAACTGTGAGACCCATAATTGTTTGACTGTGAATAAGTTCTATAATATGTGTGTTATACGTAATATGTTCTATAATTCATAATTTATTTATTATAAATCCGTTTAACAGTTTTTGACACATCACAATCAATTCTACAGCCCTTTGACCAATCAAAAGATTCTTGGCCTGTCAAAAATGTATTGGATTCTCAATCTTTAGTTGCCTCGAACTGTGAAAACTTAGCAGAATTGATCGTAAACGGAACTAAGATCTGTATGAAGTGTATGCGCTAGTTCAGCATGTTACTTATTCAATTATTGTATGTATTTTGTATTTTATGTGTACTTTTCCTAACCCCCAAAACGGGAGGGGGGCTTTCAATGTTTGAGTGGATTTTTTTATCTCGATTGAATTTAAAATAATGGTACACTCATATATTATGAACAACTTATAGATTCTTTTTGAAAATTTTATCTGGCCCTGAAAAGGACCTTTTTTATAATCAAATGTTACGTCGTCCCCATCTTTACTGGCGGTCAATGTGTTCTTCAGCACACACGCATACTATATGTTGATCAAAACGTTTCAAGGACTTGTTTCGTCATGTCCTTGTGTTTCTAATTACATAACTTCTTCCATAATGTTTGGATCATCGACACCATTGTCATGTTCAGAGTCCTCTTCAATCACAACGTGGTAACCATAGAGACGACCTTGGATCTCTGCGACCTTTTGGGCCTGATGAAGAGCATATTCGTAGTACATGTTCCTAACACCATCAACTGCTGCAATCTTCAGTCTAAGAGGATATCGAAAACTTTTTCTTTCGTTGTTTTTGGCTTTGTCGTAACGTACTTGCAGGTCGTCTAGTTTTTGGTTGAGAAGAACTATCTGTTCACAAGACCGTTTAAATTTGTTCTCCGCCATCTTTAATTCAGTTTCTGTACATTCAAACTTTCTCTCCGACATACTTGTAAGATTTCTTATTCTTAGAATGAGTATTACAGCCAATGTAACACGTTTTATAGCAAGTCATTTACATATGTAAATGAGATAACAGTTTGATAGTGACGTTGATTTGTTTATCATATAAATTATGCCTCATTATCACGACCCCACGACAAATCAAATAAATTATGCCTCATTATTACGACCAAACGATAAATCAATAACAATAAAAGTAAAAAAAAAATATTTCAAAATCGTACACATTTTGCCGATTTAACGAAATACGTCAAAATAGCTAACAATGTCGATGCAGAATCTTTTCATGTAAAAACAATAGAATTTGATTTGAAGTATTACTAAGAAACAGAGCACCATTTAAAGCGTTGCATTTATATTGTAACCGTATTTCGTTTGTTGTAAAGTCACTATTTTATTTTTTCTTGTCAAGAAGGGTTGGTGATCGATTGGTGGCCCGGTGCCGTCTGAACCATGGGCTGTTGTAATAAATATACATACATTTTCAGTTTACAATTAGAAGTTAATGAAATAATCTGTAAACCAAGACCAGGTCTCTTCTACCATACACAATACATAAATATCTGATAATATCAAATTTTGTCAAAATTACACAAGGTTTGATCATATTGTTCAGGAGAGCTAATCCTGATTAGAGATAATCAGTACAATGTAATCATAATCTTATATAATTCTTATAAAATATTATACTACATAAACATCCAGGCTGATTACAGAACTGACTAATCCTGTCGTGCTTATTGCCAACATCTGTTTAAATTTACACAGTATAATGGAGGCTTTAAATTCAGATAATTATTCTGTGGTCTACCATACAGCTGAATCTTTAAGATAATTTATGCCACCATTATAATCAATTATTTGGACATACAGATACAACAGTAGATACTCTTATTTTCGGACTGTAACTCTTAGCTAGCGAAGATGAATATACACGACACATAGAGAAACATGTTAGAAGTCGTAAAATTTGTAGAAAAGCGGCATATCTCTTATCCAATAAAGCAACATTTATCATTTTAATATAAGGTGGAATTAAACTGTATATACTTCATACACAAATCTTTATTAGATAAATAACACGAGTTATTCCAAATAATTCTTAACGTCACATTCTAGACAATGATTGGTTGCAACAATATATCACTACACTCCTCTCGATATAAAACCCTCTTGACCGATAATTTCGTTCCCGAAATATAATATGGAGTAGGCATTGCCAAAATGCGAGCACAGACAAATATGTTTTTCTAACTTTTACACATAATTCCTTGTTTTACTTTGTTTCTTAATTTTGTGAGGACCTTCTCCTAAATGTTGATGTATTTTGGTTATTGTTTTAGCGTGACAAATGAAAACTACCTACCGCGTTATGTCAGCTTAACCTCATTTTGTAGAATAATAACTGTGTAAATTGAATTCATGACTTTATTTTCCACAGTTATTTAGCGTTTTGAAATGTGGCGTATTTTTCAATGTGATAGAGCAATTTTCTATAGTAAAGTTTGACCTAAATTACAACGGAAGTGTATGTTTGAAAGAGTCCATTGTCGTCTGTTCGAAATCCTTCGGGTAATATCGTCTGCAGTTAAGGCGGGAAAATCCTTGCGGTTTGTCTGAATACCACTGTTACCAACGTTACGAAAGCAGACGATCTTTTTTTTAAACAACGTGAGGTCCCTGTAGAAATTCAAATGGCTGACTTCCTATTAAAATTCCCGTAGCAAATGCCAATGACGATTTGGAACATGTCAACAACAAAGGCATAATAAAAAATATGGACGTGTTATTGTGTAGAAATGTTTTAAATTGGATAACACTACAAAGGTACAATATGGAATAATAAAAAAATGCAAGCAAAACACCTAGCGCAGCGGGGTGTAACATTTAGTATAGTACAATATTTCACTAAATGTAGTTATAGCGTCAACAATAAGTAACTAAGTCAAATAGATGCCAACAATTTATTAATCTATTGATTAAGTCATATTTTGTAATGAACATTAAGCATATGTTCCATTTATACAGATTTCACTCTTCCATTTTCGGACATACTTTCCGATCCCCTCCCATTTCAGAAGACAGAATATTTCATTAACTTTTGTTAAGAGTTATCCCGCTTTGGTCAGTGTTACTATCCTTCCCATAACCCCTACTTGGAACCCCTTTTCAAACATCCAATGAAAATTAAGTGCCTTGACCTAAAATAGTCAGGTTGACACAGTTTGCATTGGCGGAAAATATTCAAAATGTGTTCTATTCCGATATTTTAGAAATTTGTCAGTTAACAGCTGCATAATTCGATAAATAATTATGTGATTAGAATGTGTTCTACGGGGAAATAACATATTGGTAAGGATTAGTTTGATTTTATGGATCCGTTCCGTTACTTATGTTTTATGTTGGTGGAATAATGTGCCATTTGTGCCTCAAACTCAGATGTTCAGTCGGGACGCCACGATTCGATTTGTCCGTTAAAGTGGGCGTTGTCATGACCGTGAAATCAGGGGAAATAACCACAATTTTTATAGGTGTCGCGCTAATCGCATATTTTCGTCTCGATGTAAACAAATCGCATCGCTCGATATTTGTATGAAAATCAATAAAGAATCATGTAAATCTATAAAAACGAAATAAACGAGATTAAAGTTAAATAATTTTTGGAGGCAACTGACATAAAAACTATAAGTTTACAGTGATATAAATATAGACTGAATAGTTTAACTAACACTCGTTCGTCAGCTCATTTTTCAGAAACGTAATTTGGCGGGGAAAAACCAGGTCTATATTTAACTGTCACAAATGCATCCCCCAGTATCAAATTAGAAAAAAATGCTAAAAATAGATAAAATAAACATAGAGAATCCCTCTATTCGTCCAATCACACATCACTATATCATTTACTTCCAAAAAAGAACATTGAAGCGGACGAGGACAAACTGCGCCATTTTGCAGAGTTAGGACGTATTAAAGTCATCTGCTGAAGCAAACAAGAACAATGTAAAAAGGTAAGTATAAAAAATATTCTGTTTTTGTATATTGATACATTATATGAACATTAATTATGTAGTAAATGGCAGAAATACGTTATAATATTTCTTGATTAGCTCTCGGTCCCTCGAGACCAGTCGACTTCGCCGATTTCCATATAGCCCTGCAGTTTGCTTAATTTATTTAAGAAATTTATGTTATTAATTCCCTGTTTATTTCCCATGTAACATGTTAAGCACTGTACGGTCAAAGATAGACTCCACACACGTGGGTGAAAGCTTGGCTGGCCGCGTAAGCATAGACCTATTTATATCATATCAAATTTATTTTACTTTCTCTTTTGCATTGAGGTCCAAGTTTTAATTTTGCATATTATGTATATTCAAAGTGTTCCATGCAGTTTAAATATTTAAAGGTGTTTTCAACTATTAGTCATTTTGTTATAATCCACATTTTATTTATTTCAGGAAGTTTGTTTGGTCCATGGATAATGCCTATCCATTTACCTTCACAACTTATTGGATGAAGATATTGGATGGAGTGAAAATCTGTGGACTTGAAATATTATCATTCTTAAGAGATTTATTTATTATTGAATAATTATTTCCTTTTTTACTTCTTTACAATTTATTTATTTATTTATTTATTTATTTATTTATTTATTTATTTATTTATTTATTTATTTATTTATTTATTTATTTATTTATTTATTTATTTATTTATTTATTTACTTAAACTACATGCATATGATTTATTTTTGTTTTAAATTTATTTAAGTTATATTTTATTTATTTACTTGATAATTATTTCTAATATTTACTTCTTTACAGTATTTATTTAGATAACTTTCAAGACTTTTTTTAGTAATTTCTGTTTGAGTATTTTTTTTTTAATTTTACTTGTATTAAAACCAAACAGTCTTAACTGTAAGAATTAAAACTCTACAGTAGACCTGCAGATTACCTCTATTAAATTGCCTTTATGTATATAGGTACCAATTGAAATTAACCTGTAAGAGTTATTGCAACCTATGTACCCTTATATGCGTATGCTGGTCATTGTTTTATAGCGAGGAAAGAGTTAAGTCACATAAGTACCCTTACATGTGAATGCTGCTCATTCTTTCTTGGTTTTTTTTTGGTGGGTGGGGGGGGGTGTGGGGTGTGGAAGGTTATTGCAACCCAAGTACCCCTACATGTGTATGCTGGTCAGAAACACACATTTTTTAATTTTTAATTTAAATTCAGGTTTTGTTTGTTTATTTTTTTTATTTTTGTTGTTGTAAAATGTCTTTTAAAATACTGTACATTGATAAATAATAATAATAATAAATGTTTAAGAAAGAATTATATTGCCCATTTTGCATTCAGTTGTCATTTTGTTAATTAGTGTGCATTTGCATTATTGATACATGTACATGGAGCTTACCTCTTCACTTTTATTCTGTCATCATTTATTTGTTCTTAAAAAAACACTGGACAAACACTATCTCCACGATGCTTATTAATAGACATACTGTGTCCGACAGTTATGATTATTTACTGAAATTTCAAAAAATTGAGGATTCCCAATCTACATGACAGAAAAATTTAATACAGTATACTGTATAAATTTAAAATGAACAAAATTGTAAAACCAGGTGTTCTGGAAGTATGATTAGTTTCCATCTTACATGTATTTATGGTAAAAATAAATCTTTGAAACTACCAACTCAAAAAGTACAAAGCTTTTGCATTTATCATATGGATGGTCTGCTACATTATGGTATTTTATGATATAAAAACATGAAAACCCCATTCAACATTTTTTTAATTCCTGAAATTATATGTCATTTGGGCCTGAAGCCAGGTATGAAATTACAAATCTATGAATTACAAAAACAAACAAAAAACAAAACAAAGAAAAAATCATAATCCCTCTGTCAACAGAATGGGGGAATCGCTGGCGTTCCTGAAGGGTTTTACCTCTATTTTAAAACAACATAATTATGCAGTGATAATGATTTGAATTCTAAGAATGTGATATTTTTCAATAACCTCTAGATTTTTAATCATTTTTGTAAAAAAAATCTCGTAATGAAACATTTCAGTTTCAACGTAAACCCACATCTTCATTCGGAATAAAGATTCTAACGTCATTTTTCTGTACATTTAATGATTAGATGAATAACGTTCCGAATGTCAAAATCCGAGCGTCGACATTCTTTGGGAAACCCCTATACAGGAAGAGACATTTAACTGTAACAATTGCATCCCCCAACTGATAAACATAATTTTTTTGTATCATTCGATAGCTAATATGAACTTTAAAGCATGTCTTTACTAGCAATGCATCACTATGACGATTAAACATCCAATTCAAGGAATTCCTAGCGCGGACATTTGAACAGTCGCCCCATCACCAACTTTAGACATACATTTTATTGTGATGCAGTGAGTATTTTATCGCATTTTGCATTAAAAAGGGTATTAAATTTTCTCGTTAAATATATCTATGAAAAAATATTTAATGTGTAACAAAGAGTAGCTCAAAATTTTGCATTTTCTACGGCATCGTCTGTTTACCTAATTTTGAATTAAAGTCACGTGACCCTGGTCATGACAATGGAACTCTCCTGTGTCGGTGGCATCCCGGCTGTGTTTTAGATTTTTGTCAGTGAAGAAGTTCATAATGTGATTAAAAAAACATGTGATAAGAAAGTGTTCTATGGAGCAATAACATTTTGTGAGGATTCTTTTGTTTTCTTGGATCAGTTCCAGTTACAGTTCGATGTTTCATGGTTTTATGTTGCCATATTGTGTCATTAGGGAATATTATACTACAGTAAGTTTACTTTTTTTCATGTTGATCTACTTTACAGTTTGTTGTATTGTTCGTATTAAATAACGCATATACAGTTTAGTCAGCTATATTGCATTTTATTAAATTTAAATTTACAAATTGAAAACGGGACCTGTCGCTGTGTAATGTGATGTAGCTGCGGAACCGTAGCTTGTTATAATTTGGTCCACTACATAAAAAAATTGGTACGAATACAGTACGGTTCCGCAGTAGTAGTGTAACTGATGATGATTATGTATATTTAGAGTTGAACAAAGTAAATACATGTTATAGTGTAGTTTTTTAAAATTTGTATGGCTAAAAAATATTTTCTTATTTGGCTAACTATCGCAAAAATGTTGAGACAAATTTAAGTTAATTAGGGGTCCAGTAGCTCTTCACAGTCTTGTTTGATATGTGTTGTATTTTTCTGATTTTGCAGTCCATATTATAATTATTAAGTCATTGTAGCATACTTTAAATAACGGCTAAGGACTTAAAGAAATAAATTTAAAACATCAAATAACCTTCTTCGGACTTAAAAAGGTACGAACTCGCAGCTTGTTATTCTTGTTCCGTTTTTGTGCCACAGGTAATAAACAGGCGATTATGTAATAAATATTGAAGAAATAAATTGGGAAAAGTTAGTTTTTCCTTAATTTGTATGTACATAAGAATTTGTATGAGTTAGTCGCTGTTTTATACAATTAAATAATTCATAATCCTATTCTTACCAAAATTGTTGAATTAGCAGGAAGAAATTAATGTCAATTTACTTTTTATAGCGCGCATGAGCCGTAGTCGATGCAGATATAGAGACAAATACTATATATTTGGTAAATAATGAAGAATTTACTTTAATTATGACAAAATTGTTCGAAACATTATTTGTACAAATGTCAAAAGTGCGTTGAAATGTTATGTGAAAATTCCTCGTGTAGTGTAAGGGGGTAGTATTATCACGCTACTTTATTTTTTAAAATAAATCAAGAAGGCAAACAGCTTGCAACTAAATTTTTGTTTGAAACGCAATATTATTTTAATTTCCATCAAATTCTAAATTTTTAATTTATAATGTTAACACCACATTTAATACTTGTCGCTACCCTATGACAGTGCCTCTAAATTCCAGTGGTCACGTGACGTCTTTCTTTTGTAATGGTGACGTCACATGAAATGCCTTTGATTGTCAGTTTTTAAAGATGATTTAGAGATTCCAAAAAAATAGTATGAAATTTTTGTTGTTATCTTTAAATAAAACATTTACTTTTTATCGATGTCAACTTTATTTTTAAGTCTTTCTTTAAAATTAATGTTTGCCCTTCTTCATTCACATTGTTCCAGTTTTTTGACGATATCAACTTCCGGACGAAAAAAAATCAATATCAGCATTAAGCAGATTTTGATCACGTGATTTCATTTGATCACGTGACACGTAATTGCCGTAGAGCTCACCGCTCTTCGCGGGCAGCTTCGCTGCCCGCTGCGAGCTGTGCTCGCTATTAAAACCTATAACACATACTGCCTGTAGTGTAGTGGAGGGTGTTACGCCCGAGTTCAGTGAAATATAACACATACTGCCTGTAGTGAAGTGGAGGGTGTTACGACCGTGTTCAGTGTAATATAACACATATTGCCGGTAGTGTAGTGGAGGGTGTTACGACCGAGTTCAGTGTAATATAGCACATACTGCCTGTAGTGTAGTGAAGGGTGTTACGTGTTATATATAGAACAATAATCACAGTTCTTTCATAATTCATTTATATGGTCACCAGTATCAAAGCATATCAATATATGTTTCACACAGAGTACAGAACATACTAAGATCACATGACAACCTGTCTGTTTAATCACTAGAGTACATGGCATACGAATTACACGCGGCGCCCCTTTTGTCAACTCGAGCAGTGGCACACGGTCTGTTTAATCAATAAAGTACACGGCATACAAAGAACACGTGGCTCCAGGTCCGTTTCTTTACCATAGTACAGGGAATACGAAGAACACATGACGCCCGGTCAGTTTAATCTCTACAGCGCATTAGAAGAACAAGTTGCGCCAGGTCCATTTATTGACTAGAGTACACGGCATACGAAGAAAGCATGGCGCCTGGTTATATTCTTAAGCCAAATCATCAGCGTGTGTTTAATCCTAAGTGTATGTTCTTCAAACACAAAATATAAATAGCAAAACAGGGGGTAGATACCTGGAGAGTGCCATTGGATCCCTTTTTAGGTATTGGTAGAGTCGGTCCGCAATCATTTTTAACGGATCAACAAAACTCTAACAAGTTCATTCGATTTTTACTATTCGCTCAATTATTCCAGTTCTACAAGTCGTTAAACAGAACTAGTTTTCCAAGTCAGATGCTTATATATAACACTCGTATACTAGTTCATTCTACTTTCACAATTTGTTTACGCTATTTGGGAATTAACTCAATTTTTACCTCCGCTATCTACAACTATTTGAGCTAGTGTTGGTATATATTTTGCCGATATCCATTTACGTTTTGTTAGACAAACTTGAACCACATTTGAGAGGACAACTTTACAAGGTTGCCATGTAGCATTATTTCCCCTCGTTTAGTCCCCTGTCCATACATAAGATGAAGAAGGACCTGGCATTTGTAGTAGCTGACTTTATTTGATTTAATACTGTATTAAGAATATTAATAAAATTAAGGATTGGATAACATATCACGGGCACTGTGACCATATAAATAGGTTGTAATCGCACTTTCTTTAATTCAATTTCTTATTTTGAACACATGTTTCTGTACTTTTTTCAACAGAAGATTAATTTTTTTAATAACGGATTTAAATAATTAAGCAACAAAGAACACAATTTATTAAGTGGATTCTGGTAAGTCGTGTCACCCCAATGGATAAAACATCATCCCTTTATCTTATCTGCGACTTGACTCTGTGATATGTGTGAACAGTTTGGAAAAAGCTTACTTAGCGCGAGCGAGTAACACAGAAAAAAGAACTGAGCTAATTAAAACCAGAGATAAGCTTTAGCTTGCTCATAACACAAATAATCAGTCTTTATATTTCGTTCACTATATGGTCACTTCATGTAATGGGTAGTCTACATGGGTGTAGCTGTCTATACGCCAGTACGCAGATAAATTCACACGATTTTGACATCAACAAACAATCCATTTGTGCAATCAATAAACTGTCAATTTTCAGTACTAAATAAACCACCTTAGAAATCTCCAAAATGACAAAATTGCACCATTTTTCAAAATTTCCCTGGACCACATTATATATTTTGTTACTCCACATTGTAACTAGTCTAGGTATGCACCTCTACGTCGCGGAATTATTCCTTTAGTTAGCACTGTAATAATCTGCAAACTGTATTCATACGAGGCGGGGATCTAAGATATCAAAATATATTTAATTCAAAATATTACGAAAGAATAAAACCGACTGAACATTGTCAGAAACAATATTGTTGTTGGTAAACGAAGAAAAATAATTAGAATTTATAATAAACAGCAATGGATCATCAGAGGAGTTGTAACCAAATTTATATGTTCCTGATAAAATTGTAATTCACTGCTTCCACAAATAAGTTCTCTTGTTTATTTATGAAGTGGGATTACACTTTCTTGTTGACAGATTGACGGTTGGACAATTAACATGACAATATTGTGTATTTATCCGTCTGTCAGGTTGCGCAACTTGTTAATTGAAAACAGTCTCGCACGTGTTGAAGAAATGATCCCAAAAGGAAACATTCTTGCCAATATTCGGGGGTTTAATTTGACTCCTCTGGAATAAGTAATTATAAAAGTTGAAAATTGAAATAAATAACATATTAACAAAAACTACAAAAACATAACAAAACAACAACGCACACGTTAGTAAATATAATTTAATAGAATATTTTTCCGAAATGAATATCGTTATAATGAAATAAAACAGCAATTACCCATAAAACAGGGAAACAATTTCTATCTCGTTCATCGACACGGGAATAGAAAGATGTTTGTAATTGACAACATAATCAGAAGAGATACTTCTGATGAGGCAATATTAAAGTGTAGAACTGCGAATTAACTGAGTGTTAAATACAATTAAGCAGGCCAAAAATCTGTTCTCGGTTTGCTTTAGTGTGTGAACACATAATGATGTCAAAGCATTTTAACAAAATGCAAAAATACAGTCAAGAAACTGTTTTCCTAACACTATTGTATTCGTACAAGTCAGTGTTTTTCTCCCTTGTCGATATTCAGACATTAAAATCGTGTTGATACATGATAATCATTTTGCAATAAAATATGTAAATAACTTAATACATATTGTATTTTGACGGATTTCACTTTAACACACGATAGTTCTTTGGAGAAAGCAGGACCTTGATAGATATAAGAACAAATAGAGTCATTTTTTTAAATTTTGTATCCGTAGTAATGATGTCAAAGCATTTTAACAAAATGCAAAAATACAGTCAAGAAACTGTTTTCCTAACACTATTGTATTCGTACAAGTCAGTGTTTTTCTCCCTTGTCGATATTCAGACATTTAAAAAATCGTGTTGATACATGATAATCATTTTGCAATAAAATATGTAAATAACTTAATACATATTGTATTTTGACGGATTTCACTTTAACACACGATAGTTCTTTGGAGAAAGCAGGACCTTGATAGATATAAGAACAAATAGAGTCATTTTTTTTAATTTTGTGTGGCCCTGAAAAGGACCTATTTGCATAATAAGATATGCCACTCTGACGTCAGCATCATTATTGATCGTCTATCACTTTATATTGGCGAAACCATTGAAAACAAGTTTCTTAAGGTCTTTCTGTTTTCTCATGGCTCGAGCGAATACTTCGTCTACAGTGTTTGGTTCCATGTCCTCTTCAATTACAACGTGGTAACCATAGAGACGACCTTGGATCTCTGCGACCTTTTGGGTGTGATTTAGGGCTTACTCGTAGTACATGTTCCTTACCCCATCAAGTGCTGCAATCTTCAGTCTTAGAGGATAACGAAAACTTCCTTGTCCATTATATTTGACTTTGTCGTAACGTACTTTAAGATCGTCCAGTTTTTGGTTTAGACGTTCACAAGACCGTTTGAATTTTTTCTCCTCCATTTTTAACTCAGTCTCTGTGCTTCAAACTTTCTCTTCGACATACTTGTAAGAAAAACTGTTTCTTGGAATGACAGCTGGACTTGACTTGGGGAGTTTTAAAGGTCGAGCGCCGACAGCCAAAATCAATGCCCTTGGTCGGACGGGTGACAGCTGGAGCATCTTATCTTAATTTATTGCCAATTAATTACAGATATGCCCATCAAATTACCATAGTCTGTTGATCAAATATTCTAATCAAATTAATTAAGTCTCAATATCACGACGACCCACGACTCATCATCATAGGGAAACCATTTAGGGTATTTTGCACGGACCTAGTTATTACATGTATTAAATTTGTAGCATCCACTTCATTTTTATTGGGGTGATCTACGTATATTTACTTTTGTTGTAAAATTGTCCAAAGTCATAGCAAACGACTTGGAGGATCAGTCTATACTACTCATGCTCATAGATTTCAAATTCTGTATTGGTCCAATTAAGGTCCCACAAGGGGCAATGACATAACAATTATAATTAGGTGTACAATACTGACATTACTATTAATAAAATGAATGAAATGAATAAGTGCATAATTTGCATTAATATGAATGCATTATTATGTGCATCTGTGACTCAGGCAAGGAGAAGCATGTATTCTAATGAAAGAAACACGTAAATGAAGTAATTTTTTTTTTAAAGTCATTAATAGGAAGATCGATATCTATGAATTAAAAGCATTCATGTGGATTACCGAATGATGACCCGATATCACACGGAGAACACCCGCCCTGTTTTATCATCACATCTATCCCTAAAGAATTAGATAACATATACACGGAACCGAATAATTATATTATAATTCTATGGAGAATAAATAAATAAATAAATAAATAAATAAATAAATAAATAAATAAATAAATAAATAAATAAATAAATAAATAAATAAATAAATAAATAAATAAATAAATGAATGAATGAATGAATGAATGAATGAATGAATGAATGAATGAATGAATGAATGAATGAATCAATCAATCAATCAATCAATCAATCAATCAATCAATCAATCAATCAACAACCAATCAATCAATCAATCAATCAATCAATAAATATTTGCAGATTAACGGTGTCTTTAAACCATCAATATAATTAAATTCCATTATTGCAATTTTGGTAAAATAAAGTTATTCATGTTCTGAGCTTTTAAAGCTTTTTACTTTATGTTCTTAATATATTGTTTTGTTTGTTTGAAGTGTGTTTTAACGCCACTTTCAGCACTTTTTCAGCTATATCGTGGCGTCCAGTTTTTATTGGGGGAGGAAGAGGGAGTATCCGGACAGAACCCCCGAATATTGGCAATCCTTGTCAATTAAGCTTGGAGTCGAGTGCACCCTGCCTGCAGTGAGAATCGAACCCGCAATCTCAGTGTTGACAGACCACGTGATCAATAGTAGACAAACTACCTAAACCACTCGGCCACCGAGGCCCCCTATTTTTAATATAATATTTATGCAAAGAAATTTCAAGTGAAAATAACACCTTATGCTAAATATGGGTCCAACCTAAAATATTTGAAAATATACGCGGCTTAGACGGTTTGGGAATCCTGTGTTTAGTTTTCATATGTTCGATCTCTTCTTATTATCTCTTAATGATATATAATTGTTTTCGGGTAAATTGAGCAAAAAGGTAAAAACCATACTCTACAATATAGTTCATGTTGTAAGTGATAAAATGGCTAATTTATGGCTAATTTAATGCTAAAGAAAATATTTAAATTACAGTTTTTCGTATTTGTTAAATCCTCTTAGCTTTAAAATAAATTTTTCATATCTTTTATGCATTCGTATCTTTACATAAAAATGTAGATGATTATAAATTTGACTTTATCGATAATTTTCAATTTTATTTCTTTTGTTATGTCAGAATTTCTAGGGTACTTAAGCCTTGTAGTTTTTATGCAGTTTCTAATCTACACATAATAGAATGTGAATATATTTGTTTTTATGGGAATTCATAAGATGATTTGATAAAAATAATGCATTTTAAAATTTTGTAGTATTACGTAATGCATGATTGATAATTTTCAGTATTATTTCTGGATTATTTCATAATTAGGGTAGAAAATGAAACCTTTATGTAGAAATTCATCAATCTTGAACATTAAATTTAATTTCCCTGGGCTTTGATTATTTACGATTTCGAAATCCGAAACTCTCTCGCACGAGATTGGCCGAGAACGAGGCGTGTGTGTGTGTGTGTGCGTGGTGGGGGGTGAGTGGTAAGAGATATTTCTGTGATGTAATTGAAAATTGTAAATTAGATGTGCCTTGTTTATTTGCTAATTGCTTATTTAAGACACTGAACTTTAATGAAAGGTATAAATGGAAGACCATTTAGACTCGCATAATTAGCCACGAAAATGCTAATTTAGATTATGATTTTTATACGAAAATAAGATTTTAAAACAGGCATGTTATTTAAAGAAATTTGATTTTCTGAATGAGTGAAAAATGTCATAGACATTGGTAGGGAAAATAAATTTCTTTATAATAAGAAAAAAAACACAAAAGGTTTGCATTTTTATTTAATTCAAGATTTAAATTTTTTTATGTAGAACTATTTTAAAGAAGCAGTTATATTTAGATACTTATAGAATTATATTAAACCTACCTCTAAGATCGTATATGAAGTCCTTTAAAAAAAACAGAAATTAAAAAAAGCTAACTGAAATTTTGAAAAATGTATATAAAAATACAATAGAAAAACAATTCAGTTACATTCCAATAAAGGTCATCAACAGTTGTAATAGTTGAAAATAATTCTACAAGTTAATAATTTCATAAATTGTTTTGCAAAAACAGAGGCATATAATTACAGGTCTCTGGCAAAAATAAGACTCTTCTATATATATTTTTTTTTATTTTACAGTCTGAAAATATTATTAAGTTCTTAGCAATGTTTATGCACATGAACGTTAGTTTGACGTTTGAATACATTTTAATTGCAAATTGTTTTGAAAAACAATTTTAATTACTGTAAAATTAAATAAATTGAAATTGTAACTTGTCGGTATTTTTCTTTGATCTTCCGAGGATGCCCGACGGAAGTACGCGATAACTGTCGATCTTACCGCCCCCTTTTTTCCCACAGAACCACGTGATTATGTGATTTCGAAAAGGTCAATGTATTGTTATTGTAAGGTAAACATTTGTCTTTCCTACACATTGCTTTTTTGATTACAATACTCTTCTCAAATTTGAGATATTATAATCAACTGATTATTTCTTGCCTTGCACAATCGTCTATATTTGTAACCTTTTACAGCATATGATGAAATTTTAAATAAAACAAGTTGAAAAAAAACTCGGATACACCAATAACATATATATCGAACATCTCTGGATATGGGTGTAACCCATATCATTTCTTGTCATAACTCAAATCATTGCATCAGGTACGGTTTACTGAGCTATTGCGCGATAATATAGTTCGATGTTTGCATTTACCGAAGTAAGTACTTTCTATCTCTAATATTATTTTGATTATTTTTCAGGTGAAAAACAGTATGTTTTGTATTGCGAAATGTAACAATTTTGTTCTTTGCATTTGAATAAAAATATAATTCTGTTCATATATTCTTACGCGATCAAGCTGGCTAGGTGAACGATCATATTATTATGTGCACGTCATTATGTGTCATAACCATTTATTGTAAATGTGTTGAACAAATAAACATTTCGTACTATTTCGTAATATTATCATAAATGCACATTAAATCTGCTCTCATCTGAATTTAATAATATAATTAACGCATTGTAAATATGTCCAATATTTATATCATAAATGCACATTCAATCTGCTTTCATCTGAATTGTTAATTGTATAAATAACGCATTGTAAGTATGTCCAACAATAATGAACTTCTTGCTACTGTTTTAATGGTGTATTAAACAATTTTCGTGATGTAAACAGTTAATATTCCATGGCTGCCTGTGCTGCTGCAGCTGATCATCATGATGTCCTAACAGTAAACACGATTTACACATGCAAAATAAAATAATACATAAATCAATGTATTCAGAATTTCGAATATTTTTAAAACAAACGAAAACCAGTCCTTATTCGGATTGCAGATTTAACAAACGGTACAAATGTAAATAATTTGGGACAAAGATGGCGTTTATGTGGTCTCATTCAATCGTAAATGTTGCATTTTAAAGAAAAACATGTCGTCAAACTTTCAAGTCGAATATTTATTCAGCGAACACTGAAAGTCTCAATAAATTATTTCTTGTACAGAAAATGTATCAATGTCGATGTTTTGGAGACGGAAGGTTCACCCAATCTTGACATTTGAGTTTTGACCTTGCATACATTACTTTTATTAGTTGTGTACAGTACTGCTCAAATTTACCATGTCGCTTTCTTGCATCAAGTACTTTTGAGTTTATAAATAATCATTAAACACACCCGGAAAATATTCTTTTGATGATTTTTCTTATTAATAAATTGTTGTATTGTATGAAGACAGAAATAAAGTCTCGATAAAAGTTGTTATTTGTTACATAATATGTGGCCTTTATTGCATGTCGCCAAAAACCTATTAATGTATGTAACAAAACTCCTGAACATAACTGAAATACTGCTCGCTGGACATAAAGCAAACATCCATCCAAACAATCAGTCTATTTTCTCTATAAAGCATGACCAATAGACGTTTATTGACGTTCTTTTATTGGTTTTATATCAAGTTGAATCCAATTATCATCATAACAAATGCTTATCTCTGTTTCATTTAAATAGTTGTCAGCAACGAATAAAATGGCGAAATTTATTGTGTCACGTTTAAAGAAATTAAGGTACGTAACACCGTTTGTGAGCGCTGAAACACTAAAGACATTTTAATAATGTGTCATAACTGCTAAAATACATTGAAAAGCACTTCAGAACATCATTAATATATTACTTATATTTAGCACCTAAAGGCAAAATAATTTAAAATGCAGTGCCTTTATTGTACGTAACATATAATGTACGTAATGTTAATTTTATGTAACGGTAATTTACATTACATTACATGTGATGTTATATATTATTTTCCATTACACTATTTATTGTAGATGAGTTTGAGCTAATAAAATTATTTATATTTGTATTTTAATAATCTCTCATATTACAATACAAAATGGGTTCCTGTTTTAATCCTCCATTTACTTTAATTGAGTTTCCCCGATATGGTTCAACCATATCTTCTCTTTATATAGATAAACGTGGTGTTAAGGATCCCAAAAACACTTTAAATTCTTCTTTAAAACTTACATTTACCTAAACAATTGACGATCTGGACCGTTTCATATTCGTAACAAGATTCCAGCAGCACTGGTATATCCTTTATAAACTTGTAAAGTTTTCGGTTCCTATCGCAAATGGAAACTTACGTAGTTCTAATTTCGAATGGATATGACTAACCCACGCAATCAAATACTTCAAAAATATGGAATATCAAGCGGTACCTGATCAGAATATGAGGTCCTAAACGACTCCATTTTAATTAATTTTTTTCTCCCATCAGTTCATGGATGTACTTTAATTAAGTTCCAATCAGGCGTATACATGTACTATACTTTTTCCATTTCAATTTAATAAAATTTATTAAATAGACGTTGTAAGGATGTGTTTACAAGTCAAAGAAGGTATCCACTCGACCAAGGACGCTTCGAAATTAAGGCTAGTTTCCAAGTCGAGGATAATCACTAGGTCACATATAAAATGTGTAAATTATGATCAATTATGGGCGTTATTTTTTATCGCTAGCTGTTCTTGTTCGTTCAAGGAGCATAGGATTATCTAGTTCCATTAATAAAACCTCTCATTTCATGTTTATTTTCAACATTTGTTATCGGATAATGATATTTTTTGTTTTTAGTGAAATTCGAGCTCACATTTCAAATAATAATAAAAAATGTAAAAGACAGATGAAAATGATAAATATAAACGAGAAATGGGAGGTTTTATGTTATAGAACTAAGGATTATCTTTCTTTATATACTCGACTTCAGTGAAGGTTGTATTTTTATTTTTATTTGCAGATTAATTTGGTGTCAATCTCGTATTTCTGATGCTTCATAAATCCGTTAGATTCATATATTTTATAGTGGGAGCAACATCAAGCCGTTTGTCTATTATACCGTATAGTTTGAGCGGGGTTTATGTCCCTTTAAGCTTTATCATGGCGTCCAGTGTTTAGTGGGGGATTAAGCCGGACCATCCAGCGAAAAACCATTACCTTTCGTAAAGTAAATAGCCAATCACCTTGCCAAAAGTGTATGTTTAGTCTTAACGTCAATGATCCTAAGTTCATTTCGACTGCTGTGACATTTCGGCAACCGAGGACCATCTTTAATGTAATTTACAAATAAAATGTAATCAAAGAGACCAGGGTTAATTTTCGAAATTTTAGGGCAGTAAATTTAGACAGCGATTATATCGCTGAAATAATCAATGATACTCATGTTAGCATCAAAGTGTGGCTACTGGGTTGGTGATACCTTCGGGGAATAACAGTCCATCAGCAAAAGGCATCGACTCGGTGGTTACGAATAAAATGACATCCACAGGAATTTTGAAGTGATAACATCAACCTTGGTACAACAAAATAGCATAGTAGTCAACAACAGTGACCGGTCTAAGAAACCGGATTTACGTACAAGTTGTGAAATGTACACACCATATACGCCGGACCTGCTGGAATGTTGCTGTAGATGAACGTTCCATTTGACAAGTGGAAAGTTGAACCTGAGACATTGCGTTTGTCGTAGAGTCTAGTTTGTAGTTTTCCCGATTCTATTTCAAGGTTTAAATAAGTTCGAAGTATGTGAATTGGTAGTGTCCTTAATTGCTAGCTTGCTTGAATAGAAAGAATGCAAATTGTTGCCAAATTTAGCATAATTTTATTTAAAATTTCTTCATCACATGCTGTAAAGAGTTACATATATAGACGATTGTGGAAGGCAAGAAATAATCGTAATATCTCAACTTTGAGAAGAGTACTGTAATAAAAAAGCAAAGTGTTGGAAAGACAAATGTTTACCGTGTAATAACAATAGGTTGACCTTTTCGAAATCACGTAGTCACGTGGTTCTGTGGAGAAAAAAAGTAGGCTGTGGGGGTGGGGGTAAGATCGGCAGATAACGCGTCCTTCCGTCGGGCAATACCGACAAGTTACAATTACCTTTTTTACTTACTTACTTTCTTACCTTTTTTTACATTTCTATTGATTTAATTTTACGGTAATTAAAATTGTTTCAAAAGATTTGCAATTATAAATATTCAAACATCAAACAACTTAATAATATTTTCAGACTTTAAAAAAAAAACAAAAAAAAATGAAGAAGAATCTTATTTTTGTCAGAGACATGTTATTCTATGTCTCTGTTTTTGCACAACAATTTATGAGATTATTAACTTCTATAATTATTTTCAACTATTTACGTTGTTGATGACCTTTATTCGAATATAACTGAATTGTTTTTCTATTGTATTATTATATACTTTTCAAAATTTTATTTAGCTTTTTAAATTTTTGTTTGTTTAAATGACTTCATATAAGATCCTAGAGGTGTGTTAAATCTAACTCTTCGAGTATCTTAACTTAATATAACTTCATATAACTTGCTTCTTTAAAATAGTTTTACATCAAAATTTTCAAGATTTTTCAAGATTTTATTAATACACTCAGGCAGCTTACGCTGCAACAAGAGGACAATGTGAAAATAACATATATACAAATGGAAAAGAAAGACAGGACGGCAAAGAATATGACACCTAAATCGAATCAGTAATGTGCATTAAATTTAGAGCAGTAACACCGACTACGTGAAATTCAGGGTTATTTAAAAGACTAATGATCGTATCACGTGATAATCGTGATAATCAATGTAAGTACATATATATAGTATTTTGACCACGTGCTTAAAATTAAATGTGTTGGATTATATATATAAATCTTCTTGTAAGTAATTTATAACTCACAGTATACTAGATAGTTTTTGAATGAATATAGCCAAATTGTTCAAAACTGGTATGTTACACAATGAGAGGAGACCAATAATCTTGCTTTAAATAAAAATATATATCTTTTGTGCTTTTTTATTATACAGAATTTTATTATGCCTGTTTTTATCATGCCTGTTTTAAAATCTAATTTTCGAATAAAAATCATAATTAAGGATTAACTACAAAAAATATTTTCTCCATCGAAGGATAACAAAATTTCCGTTTTGCACATTGTATAATCCGCGTAGCGGATTATATTAAATGTGCACAACGGAAATTTTGTTATCCTTCAATGGAGAAAATATTTTATATAGTTAATACTTATAAATAAATTCAAACAATAGAATACACTCAACAATTTTATTTTTGTAACTGGACATTTGTTTAAAAAAAGATCAACACAAAAACTGTTAGTTTCCCGTGGAGTAATATATGACGTCAAATGGCGCGTGTCTCCATGACGATCAAATTTGTTTTCCATCCTCTGATAGAAAATATTTTCCAGCCAATCAAAAGTCAGTATTCTCCCAAAATTTATTTATTCTAAATTAGCATTTTCGCGGCTTATTATGCGAGTCTTAATGGTCTTTCATTTTTATCTTTCATTAAAGTTCATTGTCATAAATAAGCAACAAGGCACATCTAATATTTTTTTATTGAATCCGCAAAGAAATTATTTGGAACTTTTGGTATTATTAAAAATGTCAAAACGAAAAATAATACAAGTAAAAAAAGTACCGGAAAATCAAAAGCCTTGGTCTGACGATAATGGTAAGATTGCTCTCGTAGAAGTTTTAGAAAGTATAAAAATAAAAAAATCAAGCCAAAATTACGACGCTATGATTGAACAAGAAAGTAAATACAAAAAACTATTGGATAGCAAATACAAATCTTTTACCGACAAACTTGCACATGAATTACATAATTCATATCGAAACGATGCTAAACACTTTAGGGAAATTCTTAAAGGAAACCAAAGAAAGAAGCAACCAAACATAGATATTGACGTTTTACATGATTTTTTTTCAAAAACTTAATTCGGATAACACTGACGAACAAGAGTCAACAGCACCTGACATTCCTATACAGATTAATATAAATGAAAATATAAATAATTATATCACTTCTGATGAAATCCTTTGTTGTATCAAAAATTTAAAGAACGAAAAAGCATGTGGCGAAGACGGCGTTATAAACGAATATATTAACAGTACAGCGGACAGTTTCATCCACATCTATAAAAACTGTTCAATGCTATTTTTAATACAGGTATCTTGCCAAAAAGCTGGTTAACTGGGATAATCAAACCAATAAATAAGAATAAAGGTAAATAAAATGACCCCAACAATTATAGACCATTTACCATAGTCAGTTGTCTAAGTAAATTATTTACTGCTGTTCTTAATGTTCGACCCAATGAATACTCAGAAGAGTTTTCAATTATCAAAGAAAATCGATGCGGTTTCAGACAAAATTACTCTACCCTAGGCAATATTTTTTAATATTTACACTGTTTCAAATACTTAAATCAAAAAAGAAAAAGTTATACTGTGCCTTTATTGATTTTGAAAAGGCGTTTGAGACGGTCTATTCTATAAGCTTATATTGAACCAAATAAATGGTAAAATGTACAATAAACTTTTTAACATGTACTCTAATATAAAATCATGTATTTCATATAAAAAAATGTGTCAAATTATTTCAACTGTGAAACGTGAGTGAGACAAGGTGAAAACCCCCTTTCTCTTCTCGCTTTTCCTTAATGATTTAGAAGATTTTATGCAGCAGAAAAATATAGCAGGCCTCACCAGTATATCAAACACACTAGTTAGAAAACGAGTTAGAAATTTGTCTGAAAATTTTTATAGTCTATGTACGCGGACGACACCGCCCTGTTAGCCGAAACGCCAGAAGACCTGCAATGTCAATTAAATGTTTTTGGTGAATACTGCGATACTTGGAAAATGAAGGTTAATGTTGATAAAACAAAAATAATGATATTCGGGTGCGTAAAACAGCAAAATTTACATTTAAGTATAAGAACGAAGAAATTGAAATAGTGAATCAGTTTAATTATTTAGGAGTAACATTATCAAAAACATGTAACTTCGATCTTACAAAAAAAGTCAAGCAGACAAGGCGTTGATAGCAATGTACGAAGTCCTGAAATTCGGAAGAGCTTATAAACTATCATTTAAAATACAACTCGATCTTTTTGATAGACTGGTCAAGACTATACTTTTGTACGGATGCGAAATTTGGGGATTTGGAAAAATTGACATTCTTAAAAGGGTACATCCTCAATTCTGCAAACTTCTATTAAATCTAAAACCATCAACTCCAAACTATATGGTCTATGGAGAACTTGGTAGACATTCTATTGACATTGATATCTAAAACCATCAACTCCAAACTATATGGTCTATGGAGTACTTGGTAGACATTCAGTTGACATTGATATTAAAGTTAGGGTGATTTCATTTTGGGTACGTTTACTAATCAGTAAAGAGACGAAATTTGCACATATTTTATACAAACTTTCTAGAAAACTAAATGAAGAAAGAAAATTATTTTACTGGGTTAATTTTATTAAATCAACGTTGAATGAGTGCGGCCTATCGTATTTATGGGGAATTGAAACAGTTAATACCGGTAATCAAAAATGGATTAAAAGTATTGTAAAGCAATGTCTCATTGATCACTTTATTCAGAAATCGCATGCTTGTCTAAATGAATCAACAAAAGCAATTAACTATAAATTATTTTAAAAAAGAACTTTGAATTTGAGGAATATTTAAGTCGTCTTTCCCATTCTGCAGCTACAATAGAAACTGGTAGATGGATTAACATAGATAGAGTAAATAGGTATTGTCCTTTGTGTAACTGGCAGAAATTAGAGGATAAATACCATTACCTTCTTGAGTGCTCCTCTCTGCTTGAAAAACGAAAACAATTCCTACCAAAATACTTTCAAACTAAACCAAGTGTTTTGAAGTTCTCTCAATTGATATCGACCAGAAAGCAAAGAATACTATATAAACTGTGCAACTTTATTAAATATATAAACAGAAGCATTGGAACTCCTGGCTGATCTTGTCTCACTTCCGCCCATGTAGTGATTCTCTGTGTTTGTTTTTTTGTTCTGTATATACTGTAAATAGTCTCTATATTATTTGTTATTTATGTTACACCTTCTCTGTACCAACAAGTGTTGGCTTTATGAGAATAAAGATATATATATAATATACAATTACATCACAAAAATATCTCTTACCCTCCACCCCCCCCCCCCACCACCACCACCACCTCACACACGCCTTGTTCTCGGCCAATTTCATGCGCGAAATCGTCAATAATCAAAACCCATGGAAATTAAATTATCTACATAAAGGTTCCATTTCTACCCTATAAAGTATGAAATAATTCAGAAATAGTACTGCAAATTATCGATCAAGGCTTTCTGGATGAGTAGCACAATAGCGTTAAAAATACTTCTTCATCGTTGGGCTGATGATGATGCACGAAAGGAACGTCATGCATTACGTAATAATACAAATTTTAAAAATGCTTTATTATTATCAAATCATCTTATGAATTCATATAAAAACAAATACATTCACATTCTATTATGTGAAGAAACTGCATAAAAAAATGCCCTATAAATTCTGACATAACCCAAGAAATAAAATTGAAAATTATCGATCAAGTCAAATATATAATCATCTACATTTTTATGTAAAGATACGAATGCAAAAAAAAAGATATGAAGCTTGCTCTATCAGTCGTGAAATAATCAAAACAAAGCAAAATATATATGATAAAATTGAATCGAACAAGTCTTTCTAACATATACATTACGTAATATAACGTAACAAAATCTAAAAATGTCTTTTCATAACTCAAATCATTGCATTGTATCACACGTGGCGTTATAACTAATTTCAGGTACGGTTTACTGAGCTATTGCGCGATAATTAGTTCGATGTTTGCATTTACCGAAGTAAGTACTTTCTATCTGTAATATTGTTTTGACTATTTTTCAGGTGAAAAACAGTATGTTTTGTAGTGCGAAATGTAATAATTTTGTTCTTTGCATTTGAATAAAAATATAATTCTGTTCATATATTCGTACGCGATCAAGCTGGCTAGTGTTGTATTCATTACACTATGTGCACGTGATTATGTGTCATAACCATTTATTGTAAATCACGTGTTGTAAATGTGTTGAACAAATAAACATTTCGTACTATTATCATAAATGCACATTAAATCTGCTCATCTGAATTTATGTTCGATTTATATGTTATAGGTGTATTCCATTTGGTTTAATAGTTTTTTTTCAATTTGTTTTATTTAAAATTTTATCATATGCTGTAAAGGCAGGGGCGTAGCTAGACTAGTTACAATGTGGATTCACAAAGAACTAGTGGGGTCCGGGTATGCACCCCGGAATATTTTTGAAAACAATGGTGCAATTTGGAGAATTCTAAAGTGGTTTATTTAGAACTGAAATGGACAGTTTATTGATTACAGGGATAGATTGCAATTTTGTTCTTAAAATAATGTGGATTCAGCCGCGTACTCGCGTATAGGCAGCTACGCCCATGAAAGGGATGCAAATATAGACGATTGTGAAAGGCAAGAAATAATCATCTTGATTATAATATCTCAACTTTGAGAAGAGTACTGTAATAAAAAAAGCAAAGTTTTCGAAGAACATATATATATTGTTTACCAATAAAAATACATTGACCATAGTCAAGTGGTTCTGTGGGGGAAAATGTGAATGTAAGATCGGCAGTTATCGCGTCCTCGGAAAATCAAAGAAAACATACCGACAAGTTACAATTTTTATTGATTTAATTTTACTGTAATTACAATTGTTTCAAAAGATTTGCAATTAAATGTATTTTAAACGTCAAACTAGCATTCATGTGCATAAACCGATTGCTAAGAACTTTATAAAATTTTCAGAATTTAAAATATAAAAAAAAAACAATTAGAAGAAGAGTCTTATTTTGCAAAACAATTGATGAGATTATTAACTTCTACAATTATTTTCAACAATATAAACTGTTGATGACCTTTATCAAACAATCAATCTATTTTCTCTATAAAGCATGACCAATACACGTTTATTGACGTTCTTTTATTGGTTTTAGATCAAGTTGAATCCAATTATCATCATAACAAATGCTTATCTATGTTTCATTTAAATTGTTGTCAGCAACGAATAAAACAGCGAAATTTATTGCCTCACGTTTAAGAAATTAAGGTCCGTAACACCGTTTGTGAGCGCTAAAACACTTAAAGACATTTAAATAATGTGTCATAACTGCTAAAATACATTGTTTGTTTGTTTGATGGTGTTTAACGCCACTTTCAGCAGCAATTTTTCAGCTATATCATGGCGTCCAGTTTTTATTGGGGGAGGAAGCCGGAGTACCCGGAGAAAACCCCCGACCTGCGGTAGGAAAAGTGGCAATCCTTGTCAATTAAGATTGGAGTCGAGTACACCCTGCCTGCAGTGAGAATCGAACCCGCAATCTCAGTGTTGACAGACCACGTGATCAATAGTAGACGTACTACCTTGACCACTCGGCCACCGAGGCCCCCCTAAAATACATTGAAAAGCACTTCAGAACATCATTAATATATTACTTATATTTAGCACCAAAATAATTTAAAACGCAGTGCCTTTATTGTACGTAACATATAATGTACGTAATGTTAATGTATGTAACGGTAATTTACGTTACATTACATGTGATGTTATATATTATTTTCCATTACACTATTTATTGTAGATGAGTTTGAGCCAATAAAATTATTTATATTTGTATTTGTATTGTAATAATCTCTCATATTACAATACAAAATGGGTTCCTGTTTTAATCCTCCATTTACTTTAATTGAGTTTCCCCGATATGGTTCAACCATATCTTCTCTTGTTATTATCAAATTATCTAACTAATTGATAAAAGAAACACAAATATATACATTTTATTATGTAAAGATAAGAATTCAGTAAAACAATAGGAAGCAGACACTATAAATCATGAAATCAAGAAATAAAATTGAAGTGATTCTGACCCTATCTAGCGAAGACATGAGAGGTCAGGAGCGAATGAATATACAATTGTGTACATCTTTACTACTTCTTACTAGATCAGGACGAAAAATGCATTTTAAAGCTTGAAGGATTTAACGAAAAACTGTAAATGAAATATTTTCTTTAATATTTAATTAGCCATTTCATCACTTACAACATGAACTATATTGTAGATTATGGTTTTTTTTACCTGAAAAGCGATAAATGGTCAAGTGAAGTGATATAAAATAAATAATAAAATTAAATTAAAGTAATCTTAATTGGTGTGCTGCTTTGAGGTTAACAATAAACGAGCAGTTTCATGTTATAATAATGTAATCATTTTGTTGTCGTCATCTTTAGATAACCTTAACAATTTCAATACAAATAAAACAGTATCATGTATAATCACAAATCATAAATAGGAAAAGTTAGACAAAGCGATACAGTGGAATTACTTCTATTTTAAGGAAACACATTATTTTATTTCACCTTCGTCTTATCTCAGACTTTCGATTTTATTGTTTAGTATGCAAAGAGTCTTTTGTGCATGTGTATCCATAACTATATACAACGTTTTGGTTTTTTCCCGGAACATACGTGAGTTTGCGTTTTACACATAACTTACAACTACAAATATTTGTGATTAGAAAAACAGTCGTAACGTTGCGTTTACATGTTTATGTAAGATTTTAGAGAAAATACTTGCTTCGCCAGTGTCTTTCCTGTCTTCGTCAGGAGGCCTTCTCGGAACTCAGCCTCATCAGAGTACAAAAACAGGTCGGAGAGCGGGGGAAGAGGAGCACAATTAGTTACCATTGTCTGTTGAAAAACATTACCACATTACATATATATCTATTTTTATTATTTGATTTGGATTTATTGATGACGGAGTAAGTTCGTTCATGGCTAATCACCAGGTATTAATATCGTCTTATTCTGTTTCTTCAACAGACAGCGTTTAATAAGATCTTTAAGTCTGGTTTAAGCTGCACACATATGTGGGATGAGGGTATATAGTATCGAAAAATCAAAGGTTTTAATGCTATTACATTGGGGAAGAGATCCGGAGCTTAAGATGTCTATCAAGTCTTTAGAATTTGTCAGGATCCACATGTGTAAGTAGGACTGCTACTTGATCTCTCCATGCTTTATTCCTTTATTAAACCCGTTAATATTTCTTATAGATAAAAAATGGTGTTAGGGGCCTTATCTGCTGGCACAACAACATATGTGATATGAATGCCGGACAAAGTTTTTGCAGCATTAATATTTCGGAAGACTGATGACTACTCATAGTACTCATAAACCTACTTAAACGAGTGGTTCTTCTTTGAATCTTTAACAAACTCGGACAAGGTATCTACCTCCTGTTCTTCTTTGTTTGCCCATTTAGTAATTTAAAGTTGTAATTCCAGTTGATGGATTTATCTTCACGGTATTTCGGTTCTTTGGACAAAATGTTACAGAGGCTTTCATTTTCAACAATTTTCAGATCTCCAGTTATCACGCCTGTGGCAAGAACAGTCAGGAGGTCTTAAGTCGATCAAACAATCCTGCAATACACATTTGTAATTGAAGATTCTGGTGCAATGGTGGTAGTATAGGTACAAGACATAATCGGCCTATAGGAACAGCTGAGCATGATTACAACCCATCTCAGACAAACCTACAAAATAATTTTATTGAACACAGATGATAAAGCTGTGTAAAGTTTAAACAATACATGTTAACACGTTTTAAAGTAATCATCTGGAAATGACCAACTGTTGACCAACACAAAATTTGAATTAGCGCAAGTCGAAATTTCAAATTGGATTGTGCTGAAAATTGAACTTAATCTTTATTTTACAGTACTAAACATCCGTGCAAAGCTTCAACAAAATCTTTTTAAGTTTTTAAAAGGACACAAACGTGACACAGACGGACGTACACTCATATCCATACGGAGGTTACCTGTATCACATAATACCCCGCAACTTTGTGTTGCGAGGTATAAAAAGTGGATTGATTGAATGTTTTATTAACATCCAACGACCAATACTTCAGCTATATTCAGGATTAAAACTATAAACAATCAATAAATCAACAGTAACATGGGAACAAACATTTGACTGCCACTAAAAAAGTATGGTTTGTTTATAGCGGCTACAATAAGCCTGCTCTTTTTTAATTATACAACAAGGGTTTTTATCGTGGCATTTACACCAGACATGTTATGCGCAATGGTCCGCGGTCAGCTGCATCAATGACAAGGACGCCATGATATAGATTAACTATGGTTCATGTCAAGGATGCAGAATCCTCTATATGTTATGTGATTGTAGCATTACTGGGACGTTTATGTTTATAATAGGGTTTAGCTTTCAGCTCTATCATGGCGTATATCTGAATAGGATAATTTTGTCAGATCATTACAGAAATAAGAGGGGAAGCATTTCTAAATATGTAAATTTATGCTAATCATTAAAACATCTTTTAATATAACCGCACTAGGTATCAAATTGTTCGTTTACATTATTATTTATATATACAAATTGGTTTAAGTCAATTAAAGACGCATTTAAACCTATAAAATTATCAGATCTGATGCACGCCATGTTTGTATCAATACATTAATTTAACAATGTCTGGCGTGAAATAACATGACAGATACGGAAGAAAAATGTGTTGTTATAATTGCAACGGATGGCAGCTGTAATTCACTGCAGGCCATAAAACGTAAGTTTTTGTCAATTTTAATCCTTTGTATTATTCATAATATTTAACAACCTAGGCAGAATTTTACTGCCGTTATAATCCGAAGTTTGTTTTGTGATTTGTCGGATTAACGCAAAAAAGGCGAGGGTAAGATTATTCGGTCTATTAACAACCTAACAGCTGAAAATACGATACAGAGCTTAACATTTCTAAAATGACACGAATTAAGTCCCTCGATTTACCATGAGACCCTGTTCATCTGTGTCCGACAGGATACTATGTATGTAAAACTGGACCAAAACAATCAAGTTCTCTTTTGATCGGCTACAATGTCCTTTGTACAATTATTGTAAACCATGTGATTTTATCAGTTACCTACGTTATTACCCGGGTGTATGGAAATTGTACCACCTGAAAGTACTTATGGAAATTGTACCACCTGAAAGTACTTCTGTTCAGCCTGAGGCGAAGCCGAAGGCTGTCCAGAAGTACTTTCAGGTGGTACAATTTCCATACACCCGGGTTATAACGTAAGGCTGAACAGAAGTACTTTCAGGTGGTACAATTTCCATACACCCGGGTAATAACGTAGGTAACGGATTTATCCCCGGCTAACAAGTGTTAAAGGCAGAAAATAGGTTCTTTTGTCGTCAGAGATAAGCTAATTGGGAAACGTCATTACAGTTGCTCACAAAAAATGATACGTTTTTTTATGCAGAAAATGCCCATTTTACAAAGTCGAGGATGTTACCTTTGGTAACAACCTCAGACTTGGCGAGTTTAAAGAGTTTTTATTTTGTTTTACATTGTTTTTCATACTTTCGGTATTTTGGCGCCTATCATAGCGTCAACAGACAATGACGTCAAGTTCCAATATTTAATTCATATTTATGTGTATAAGTGTGAATGTCCTGGCATCTGCGGTGTTTGAAAGAAAGTACAAAATACAAATATAAAATGCGAGAAATGTTCCTTTGTGGAATAACATACACTGGTACTCTAGAACATAGAGTAGCAACGCACAAACAATAAACCCTGCGACGTTAGCAACGCAGCCGGGGGCATGGGATTTGTACCGACGGGTAACCAACTAATCAAAAGTCCGCATTTGTTACAAGCCGGGGATAAGTTTTTTGTATCCTTCGTCACGTGACTGTTATCCTGCCACCACGTGACTTGTACCGTCCCAGAAAGTATTGGAGAGTTATATACACCTGGGAAAAGGATAAGCACCCCCAGTTTTTACATATTCGATCACATTTGGACTAATAATGGACTGCCATTCGTTTTTAATTTGTATAGCAAACACAAATATGCACACAATGAAACATTATTTTCACAAAAAACCGCATCATTTTATTTACATATCATTTCATCAAAATATGGACGGTCTTTGCTCTTTCACGTATAGTCTTTACAAAGTATTGTCATTGAAAGCTCCAAACTGTTATTTAATTGTCCAATCACACTTGATAAAGTCAGTCATAAACACCATATTGATAATTAACCTTCCAAGGGTCAACATCGGGTATATCCAACGTTAGCATGAATGACTGCTGCAACCTCAGTAAGGCGTCTAATTTGTTGACGCGTTATCTATATCAAAGCCCCGGTGTAATTTAGCTTCTAATTGTTGCAAGTTCTGTTGAGGAGGTTCTTTGAGATTGTAAACTCCTACCCAATTGATCCCATAGATGCTCTATTGGGTTGAGATCTGCACTTCTTGCAGGCCACGGAAGAGTGGTCACAGCTTCGTTCCCATGATATGTCCTTATTGCCCTGATACGATGGGGTATAGCGTTGTCATCCATGAAAACAGGTCTTGACTCTAACAGGTGGTTTTTAAAATGAGGCACATCTACAGGTGTAAGCACGTCCCGGGTGTACTTGTCGCCATTAGGGTTCCCACTGATTGTCACCAGATCCAGTTTGCAAACACGTGAGATACAGCCCCCCACCATAACTGAGCCCCCACCAAAAGGCACTGTTTGAACAATGTTTTTGACGTGTAAGCTGTGTTTTGATGACTGAAAACGAGGGTTACATGGAGTGAAATCGGTTCTCATCTGACCAGTGTATTCGTCGCCAGGTTCTAAGGATTTCAATTTTGTCTTGCTCCACCACAGGCCAACCTATCTCTGCGATGCAGACATTAACCCTGCAGCTTTAAGACGATTTCGTACTGTTCTGGCTAACAGATTACGACCAGGAAACCATTGTTTCTTGAGACAAGTGTTTGCTGCAAACGGATTTCGCCTAATCAATCTACCAAGGCTCCTAACTCACGTTGGATTGTCACAGATGTTCAACCAGATCGAAACGGTCTTTAACATCTTGCGTGGCAGCGTGTTTTCTGACCAAACGACTAATGGCTGTATAATAATAGCCGAGCTGACGTCCTTTTGCCTTGTAATACATAACAGTGGAAGCCATGTCGATGATTTGCCATCTCTGTGCGTTTGATTTCCGCATCCTTGCCATGCTTACTTTGAATGATTTGGCAATAAGAAATTCGAGATTTTAATACCGATATGTTGCACGAAAAAAAGTGCACTTTGGACGTGATGAAGGGAGCAAGCTTCACGGGGACAGAAAACCGGGCTAGATTAAAATTATACACCTTAACGCTCACATTCTTTTAATTATACATTTAAGAAAATCATCAAAATTAAACTTTAATATTTAATAAAAGTATTTGAGATGCTTAACTTTTTTCTATGTGTATAGTTTGTAGATTTATCTGATGGTGATTGATGTTACTACATTGTAATAATAGTTCTCTAAATCGCAGTCTTGCAAAACATAAAGTAGGAATTACATAATTGGAAAGTCTAATTTTCTTCCCATTTCACATGACAATCATTAAATTGATCATAGTTGTAGTTCTAACAAATTACACAAGCATTTATTTTAAGACAAAAAAGAGAGATTTAGATATTTACAACATATTGGCATGTATATCTTAATAGAAAAATGAAGTTATCTACACCGGCCGGTAATCAAAATTTCAAAACTTTGGTATGACGTAAAACGGGGAGGAACGCTTGATTTATGGCTAAGTTTTGTTAAACTAATTGCTAAACTGTTTGTTACAGAACGTGCATAATACATGTATTAAATATCTGTCTAAATCAGATAAAATTACTAATTGTAAAATCGATCTTATCTTGATAATAAGAAGATAGAACACGTTTAAACGGACAATGTTAATACATCAGTGTAAATTATTAAAAAGAAGGATTTGGTGAAAATAAACATGGATAAAATGAAACATATAGTGGTAGTTGCAATGGATGGAAGTGATATTTCACTTTTTGCATTAAAAAGTAAGTATATTTAATTCAGAGATAAAAACACCAGTAAATGTGTAGTAATGACTTCATAGAGAACCAAAGTACAGAAAGATGAAAATAAGCAAATAGACGTCGGTAAAGAATGGACGCTTAATAATCCAGGGTCACGTGTGCGACGACCGAATTCTTCTGCCTCTATTGGCACATATTTCACAATTCTAGTTATCATTTTCTATTTTGGACTTCTATTTTGTATCTATAGAAACAGGGAGAAGATTTCTGTCTACCACAGCCTTTACATTGGGATTGTGCTAGAATTCTCCATGGTTACCCAAGCTAAATCTCCATGTAACGTTATCAATTGTTGTGTAATATCCATGCAATATTGTATTTTGCAACATCAAGTTTTATCGTTTGATTGGATGGGCTTAACGCCTGTTTCATTAATTTTTCCAACTATGTCAAAGCGGGCTTCATAGACACTTTGAAACAAGCTACTCCAGTAGTGGCGTGAATCAGATGTGGTACTGAAAAATTCTAAAGAGTTATTAGAGAACTTCTAGATCTCTCTCTTCGTTAGAACGGTTTTCTTTTCAACCTTTAAAAATATTATCACCCCAAATAAGGTACAAGAAAAAAAAATAACGGATTGATTCAGCTTTGCTTCACTATATAGAATGGTAAACCATGATAAAAATTCCGGTTTTAAGTCGTGGCAAATCAAAAAGAGCAATTGATTTTAATAAAAAGTTTTATGTTATAGAAATCATAAGACTGATTTAATTTCATATTGATAATATATTTGTCATGTTTGTTGTCTAATTTGCAATTGGCCGTCGGCATTCATATGGGTACCAACTGTGCTCCCCTTCATTGCATTGGATTTTATACAAGGAAGTCCTCATAACAAGAATAAACTGTTAGCTCTGTCGTTCAATTTCACCTTCCGCTATATAGTACGTTTATTGAATAAAGTTAACTTCGGCGACCATGTTGATTGCATTTACCCAACTAAATTTGAAAAAAGGACACTTGGGTCTGTCCTAAACGTTGACCTAAATCTTGAAATTGACAGTAAAGGTCGCGGTTGAGAACCACAATTTGGCCGTAACGGAATATTTGTGTATCAAATGATCATTGATTTATTCATCCTCACAAGTCAGGGTTTCTGTGTCCACATGTGTCCACGAACCCCTGAAAAACTTAGCTAGGAAATTCCTGGGCTAGAAGTCACTATTTTGATTGGCTACATCGTACCTTAAAGTAGCCAATCAAAAGCTCGCTTTCATTCACGACTTGGTTAGGGGATATCCCGATGTCGATTGTAAATAAACCAAACGGATGTGTTGCGTAGACCATGTGAAAATCAGTGTATTTTGTACAGTAGTGTTAATAGTTTGTTATTACCGCGTTATTATTTAGTTGCGTTACGTTTTCTTCACACTCCAGAAAGAGTAAGAATGACAACTGCCAAACACTTGCTTCTTTCAACCAATTTCATTAGTTGATAGTTTAAAGGATTTACGTCATACGAAAAAATCTTCTAGCCCGGGAATTTCCAAGCTAAGTTTGTCAGGGGTTCGTGGACACATGTGGACACAGAAACCCTGACTTGTGAGGATATTATTCATTCTATTTTTATAAACCACTTTCCTTCCTTCTTACTAGATTAATGCCTCCATAGACTAACCCGCGGTTAAAAGTGGGGTTTATGTAACTCAAATTTTGGTTTAAGTGCTGTGTCTCTTACTGTTTTTTTTTTAGTTTTTTTTCCCTCTTCTGTTAACTAAGGCTACTGGCTGTCCTTGTCTTATGGTTTCCGGGCAATTAATTAGGTTCGAGTCGAACACAGTCAGAATCGAACCCGCAACGTCGGTATGTGAAAGAATCAATATATGCTTATGTAACAATAAATAAATTTGTAAGTTTTTGAAAGTACAAGACGGATTCAGACTGAACAATTTAACTTTTTTAATATGCATGTATTATTATCTCGACTATGATTAACTTGCAACTGTAATTAATATTGTCTCGACACTAATTGTTTATGCAATGGCAACGGATGTTATGAAATTTAGTCGAGACACAAGAGACATTTGTCAAACAGTGTTTACAAAGACCTGATTTTAAAACTATATTTAATAAATCATGTAGTACTATTAAAGCTATAAATATCATACATGTATGTTGTTGAAAATAACGCATTCTATTTCCTTTAGACATCGAAATTTGATTGTATAATATTAATATATAAGTAATTTAATTGTTATTACTTAATAGAATTTGCTGAAGAGATGATGGAACCAAGGAATCATGTAGTTGCAGTCTTAGTAGGGGAGAGAACTGATATAAATTACAGTGGTAAGTTGTGACGTCATGAACCAAGAAAAACGTGGTAAAAATAAATAAAAATAATGAAAGCTATCGAGAAAAAGCGCAAAAAATTAGAGCGGGATGAACTTAGGTCTCCGGAAGTGAAAATAATTTCAAATACAGCACCGCTCGCTTTACTCAAGTGTATCGTCCTAGTCTAGCAAACAAATTGGAAACGAGGTTAAAAGAACGAAAAGAGAATACGACAATGCAAACAAATTCAGAGTCAAAATTATGTTTTCATTAATTTTCGCTGTACCAACCCAAATGACTATCTGGTACGATTCTAAAATATTAAATGGCTAACCACTGAACTGTGACGATGTATATTTTTATGAATAACCACTGAACTGTGACTATATATGTGATATGATTTTAAAATATGAAATGACTTAGAATTGAACTGTGACGATGTATATGATATGATTCTGAAATAGAATTTGACTAACCACTGAACTGTTACGATGTATGTGATATGATTCTGAAATAATAAATGACAAACCACTGAACTGTGACGATGTACCGCTGAACTGAGTCTGTGACGATGTATATTTAATGACTAACAAATGAACTGTGACGATGTCTATGATATGATTATGAAATATTAAATGACTAACCACATCCACATCTACATATTACTTCTAAACATAAATTTATTGATGAAACTAGAAGACACATGTCAGGGTCTGGGAAATACAATTTGTAAAAATTTTTATTACATTTTTTTCTTTGAACTTTTTGTATAAGATAAAAACAGAGTGCTAAAGATTTACATGAAGATAAATTTAGCACCAGCCTTTAAGGATATCAGGTCTGGGCTAGTAGCTACATGGTTTGGCAAGGACTTCCACAGCTTTATAGTTCTTGGGAAAAATGAGTTTGAGTGGTAGTTTGTGGATGAGTGTGGTTGTAAAAATTTATAATGTTGGCGAGTTGGTATGAGATAATTTGGTGGTACTGTGATGTTCACTAATTTATGTTGTATTTTATAAAGCATTATGACTGTTGTAAGGTCTCTTCTTAGCTGTAGTGTGGGCCAATTGAGTTGTTGCAGCATGGCACTGACACTACTTTGGTAATTATATTGATGTAAGGTGTATCTTGCAGCCCTTCTCTGTTTCATTTCTATTTTTTGAACGAGATGGTTTTGCCATGGATTCCAAATGATGCTGCAGTATTCAAGTTTGGGCCGGACATAGGTTTTGTAAGCTGTTTCCTTGGTCTTAATGCTGTCAGTTTTGATGTTGCGTTTAATAAAGCCAAGAGCTGAGTTTGCTTTGTTAGTGATCGTGTTAATATGTTTGTTCCATGATAAGTCTTTTGTTAATGTGACGCCCAAGTATTTTGCATTTTCAGTTGATTGTAAAATTTGATTGTGAAGAAGATAGTCAAAAATAATTGGTTTTTATTTTCTAGTGATGCGTTTTATTTCACATTTGTCTGGATTGAAAGACATGAGCCACTCCTGTTCCTACTGTTCAAGTTTTTGCAAGTCTGACTTAAATGTATGACAATCTGTAAGACTGGATATGGTCAAGTATACAATCGTGTCTTCTGCAAAACGCGTACATTACTTATGAGGCTGTCTGGTATGTCATTAATGTAAATAAGAAAAAGACATGGCCCCAGGACAGAGCCTTGAGGTACACCTGATAATACAGGACAGCTGTCTGAAACATGACCATCAACTACAACTTTTTGAGATCTGTTACTCAGCCAAGATTGGATCCAGTTGGATGTTCTATTGTTTATACCCATACGTTTTAATTTAAGGACAAGTCTTAGGTGGTCGACTTTTTGTCAACGGCCTTACTAAAATCCATGACTGCAACGTCAGTCTGCTTGCCATCAGCCATATTGTAAAAGATTTGTTGGGTGAAAGTAAGTAGTTGGGTTTCACAACTAACCTTAGACCTGAAACCATGTTGCAGTGGAAATAATAGGTTTTGTTTGTCAAGGTGTTTCATGATGGAGGATGTAATTCTATGTTCAAGGACTTTACTTAGAATACATGTCAGGGAGATTGGCCTGTAGTTTTCAGCTTTTGATTTTGATCCCTTTTTGAAGACATGTGTGATCATGGCTGTCCTCCAGTCGTTTGGAACTTGACCTGTATTGATGGAGCAGTTAAATAGGTCAGGTATGATGTGTGCAATTTCACTGCTGACTTCTTTGAGAAAGTGGGGAGATATATTGTCTGGTCCAATTGCTGTGGTGGCATTTAAGTTTTTGAGTAGTTTTGCTGTACCCTCTGTTGTTATGGTTATGTTTTCCATTTCATGCTGGTGTTTTTCTGTTTTGAGTTTGTTTTCACATATGTAAGATAGCTTGAGAGGTTTTGGTGTGGTTAAAGCAGAGTGAAATTGATAGTTCAGTGCTTCTGCTTGTTCATTTGGTTTTGTTTTTTGTTTTACCATTAACTTTGAGTGGAGCAACACCAATGTTTTCACTTTTCTGGGTTTCAACAAATGACCAGAACTTTTTTCCTGGTTTGCTTTCACCTTTGCTGCAATCATCATTTATAATTTTGTCTACGTGATTCCAATATAATTGCCTCAGTTTTTGTTGTACAAGATGTTTCAAGGATTTGTATTTCTTGTGAATTTCATGTTTCTTGTTAGATTTGCATGATATAAGCTTTTTATGTGTGCGGTCTCTTTTGCGTATGAGTCTTTTAATTTCAATAGTTAGCCATGATATGTCTTTCTTGGATTTCAGTGTTTTTGTTGGGATTAGTTTCTTCGAGATTTGTTCTATCTTTAATTTGATTATGTTCCATTTTTTCTGTTGTTTTCTTCAGGATTTCACTAGAAAAATATTCGTGTTTGAACTTTGTTACCTCGTCTCTGATTTTATCCCAGTTAGCTTTTTTATACTGGTGTACTGTCCTGGGTGGTTTATGTTTCCTACTCAAGTGTATATTTAATTCATGGAATACTATGTCTTGTTCAAATGTTCCAAGTCTAGGCAGTGTTTTTGTATTATGGACTAATGAAGGTTGGCTTAGGAAAACAAGTCTAGTAAAGTTTCGTACCGGGTTGGAATTTTTACCACTTGTTCTAAGTTATGATCATTTATGATGTCCAGAAAGTTATTGTATGTGTGTTTATACATTTGCAGTTGTTTTTTATTTTTTATTTCTCTCAGTCATATTTGGGAAGATTGAAATCTCCTAGCAACCAGATGTGGCTATTTGTTGGGATTTTCTGTAGAGATTTACTTAATTCATTGACACTGTGTCATTTTCATGGGTTTATAATAGGCCCCTATATAGATTGTTTTTATGCCTTTTATTTCTATTTTGGACCATACAATTTCACAATTTGATTCAAGATTTTCTTGCTTTGATGATATTTTACTGGTTGAAATAGCGAGAAATACACCTCCACCTCTTTTACCTACTCTGTCCTTTCTATAGATGTTAAATTTGTCGTGTGGAGAAATTTCTGAATCTAGCACATTATCAGTAAGCCATGACTCTGTTCCGACAATTATGTCTGGCTTGACCTGGTCAATGCCTTGGTGGAGTTCAGCTACATTTTACTTCACTGATTGACAGATTATATTTAATATTGTAAGGCGTTGGTTTGTCATTTTATTTGCTGGTTTACTTTTGTAATATTTTATTTTTGGTTTGGGTGATGAGGTTGTCTGGGGTGATTGTACTGAGATTTCAGAACATGTAGAGCTATCCAATTCTAGTGTGTCATACACGTTGGTGTCATTTTTTGTGTCAAGAGTTTGAAATAATTTGTGATTTGAGTAGTTTGGTAGTGCACAACGCAAACAATACCAAATGTGTTTGCTATCTGATAACCTAACATAAGTATAGTCACCAATATCCTGGCAAGTTGTGTGGTACCATTGATCACAATTTGTATTACAAGTTTAGCTTTTCTAAAAAGCTAACCGTCTCTTAGCTGTATTACAAATTTTATGGATTTATTCAAGTATCTGTTTTTTTTTAATTTATATGTAAGATAGGTAAACAATGTACATGTACCTTGTAAGGACATTGTTTACGCTAACCTATTATCCAATGGTGCTTGAGAGATTTAAATGCCTGTCGTCACTTGCTTTTTAAAAAATAATTAAAATTAAAAGTTGACTCCCTAAACACAATGATCAAAATTAGCGGTAAAAATATGTTTTGTTAAATTTGCATCAATATCAGAACGAAAATAATGATACAAAACATATAATATTTTCCTAACCCAAACAGCTTTAAAAAGTAGGGAGATTTTGGTACAATGTTTACCTTTTAATTGTTCACTGACCAATGCATTGAATGAAATAGAAGTCAATATGTGGAACGTTACATTACTACACTAAAATACTGATTAACGAAAATAAAGATAAAGAACATATATTTTTTTCCTAACCCAAACAGCTTTAAAAAGTAGGGAGATTTTGGTACAATGTTTACCTTTTAATTGTTCACTGACCAATGCATTGCATGAAATAGAAGTCAATATGTGGAACGTTACATTACTACACTAAAATACTGATTACAACCCCGATTCGACCTAAGAATATATCGAAATTTCAGTACACATACTAGTTCGATCCTGACGTAAACCAATGAAATGAGAAAAATATTTATAGATTTAGTTCACCACCCAATCACGTATCAGAGAGTCATTTACTTCGAAGACTGATCATCATTTGACTATGTATACCGTCTCCCGGTAATTGTTCACTGACCAATGCATTGAATGAAATAGAAGTCAATATGTGGAACGTTACATTACTACACTAAAATACTGATTAACGAAAATAAAGATAAAGAACATATATTTTTTTCCTAACCCAAACAGCTTTAAAAAGTAGGGAGATTTTGGTACAATGTTTACCTTTTAATTGTTCACTGACCAATGCATTGCATGAAATAGAAGTCAATATGTGGAACGTTACATTACTACACTAAAATACTGATTACAACCCCGATTCGACCTAAGAATATATCGAAATTTCAGTACACATACTAGTTCGATCCTGACGTAAACCAATGAAATGAGAAAAATATTTATAGATTTAGTTCACCACCCAATCACGTATCAGAGAGTCATTTACTTCGAAGACTGATCATCATTTGACTATGTATACCGTCTCCCGGTAATAATCACATAATATACCTTTGTCTGTCCATTTTACTTCCTCATTACAAAATCCGCAATCATATTTTGTTTCATTTAATGATCGTCCCGGATTGGGGTTTATGTCTGGAGATTGGTTAATTAGAAGTAAGCATAAATACAGAAGTGTCAATTTGGTATTTTTATGTTTTTCTGTATTTTTGTTAATTTTCTTGATAAATTCAAACATGTCTAAGACGTGGTTTGATCTTGACTGTTGGAGTATCGTAGGCAGACTTGTATTGTTTTCATGGTGACTATAGATATCGGTGGTTGTACATGGATGAGGCAAGTGATTGTTTACTGTTAATAAAAACGACGGGGCTGGTTCTGATAGGTGTTGTAATTTGACATGTATGTTGTTCTGATGTTCAACCGATGTGCATGGTAAACTAATGTTGATAAATAATATACATACTTTAATAAACTGCATTTTCCTCGTCAGATTGGTACGTGCTCGAGGTGAGATCGTGCAGACTTGACCAGTGCAGGGGTTAGATACGAATGAATGGTTAATAATCTTCGTCCTTTGTGCTCTCCCAAAGGCACAAGCAATGAGCTTGCTGATGGAGCAAATGTTAATACATGATTAAAGGAGAGAAAAGTTTTTAAAAATGTGAACTGTTATATGATTCTAAAATATTAGCGCAACAAGTACAGTTTAAATCTTGATTATTTTGTGTTATATCAAGTCTATGATGGACTCTCTATTTTCAGCTGTAGGACCATTAGATAAATCGCTGGTGAAAGCATTGGTAGAAGCGGAAGAAAAGAAAATCAGCGAAAAAATTACCAAAGTAACGAAACTTATGGAGGAGCTGAAGGTAATACTCAAAGATCACAATGAAATACCTCAATGTGCTAGTGACATTTAAAGGTTTATATTCAGAAATCAATTTGATCAATGTTTACGTTGCAGGTAAAAACACCATTAGTGTGTTATCGAAAAATATAAGGTCTTCACACCTCTGTCACGGTAAAGTGACTTACACTAGCTTTCTGCTAGGGGCATTTTTTAACATGAGTGGAAATGACGAAACATACTGCTACCAATCACAAAAGTGTATCATTGAACACTGAACTTTCTGGCTTAAACATACAGAAGGTCTGTGTTAAACATTCAAATTAGAATTCTTAGACAGTTGGAAAACCTCTCATACTGACCCAAACAAATTTGCAACCTCCTCTTCTAGAATGTGTTTTGGTGCCCCATGTGAGCGATGCAAGCTTTTGAAAGCCTCTGGTTTGTATTTTTGTGGATTTCATTCATAGTTGAGCCTCATAGTTGAAATAGGTGAGATCTGCAGAAATTAACAACTTCAGATTTACGTAACATCCAGTTGATTGATTGATTTTCAATCACGATTTCAGCTATATTGAGGTCGAGTACAAGAGAACAAGGAATAAATCCATTGAGCAATATGCGGGCTAATAGACATGTTGACTGTCAATAGAAAAGGTGTAGACGGACCATTTTGCCTTTGTAACATGCAAGCAGCGTATAAACAGTGTCTTTTGTGTAATGGTGTACATTGAATATTACAAACTATCTATCATCCTATTTGTAAGTCACTGGACAACTTCACTTTTATGTATTAAGTTTTTTTTCATCTTTTCCAGATAAACGGTGAAATTATTCGAGCTTATGGCGACCCAGGGCATGCAATAATCGAAAAGGCAAAAGAACTGAATGCCATTTATATTGTGACTGGATCACGTGGTCTGGGACAGCTACGTAAAACATTGTTAGGGAGTGTCAGCAGCTATATACTGCACCATTCTCATATACCTGTTGTTGTTTGTAAAATGAATAAATGAAATTGTACTGAATAATCCAATGAAATGCGGAGGAGCAAGAAATAATCAATCCTTGATCACATACCTGTTGACACCGATGTTGTGGATTTTGAGTTTTACTGCGGGAAAGTTTAGCATGACACCAATCTTTATTGGCTTGGCTTGCCAGCTTTCCTACCGAAGGTCGGAGTTTTTCACCGGGTTATCCCGCAATAAAAACTGGACCCTATGATATAGCTGAAAAAATTGCTGAACACGGCGTAAAACAGTGCTTTTAAATAAATCAAATTTAAACGGAGGTCAAAAACAGAAAGATTAGACAAACCATACAACTTTATGTTTTTAACTTTTCCAAGCCGTTGTTTATGCCCTCTTTTCCTTTCTATTGTTTGTGTTTTGCGATTCGTTGATGATATGTCCTGTCTTTGAGTGAAAAACTGAAATGTGGGCTTTGTGTTTGGATTATCTCATCTTGGTGATTTGTTCTGTTTTTGAGTGATTAACAGAATCGTGAGGTTTATGTTTGGATTATCTCCTCTTGAATCGGTGATTTGTTGTCCTATCATTGTATTGGTAGGAGAGTGTTTGGGTTATCTCCTCTTGGTGATTTGTTGTCCTGTCTCTGAGTGATTTATTAAATTTTTGAAGTTTGTGTTGAGATTATCTCCACTTGGTGATTTGTTGTCTTGTCTTTAAATGATTTATTGAATTATGATGTTTGAATTGGTTCATCTCCTCTTGACAGTTTGTTGTCCTGTCTTTTGCGATAATTTAATTGTGAGGTCTGTGTTGGGATTATCTCCTCTTGGTGTTTTGGTTCTTTAGGTGATTAATTGAATTGAAAGTGAGGATTATGTTGGATTGTTTCCTGTTCTTGTACAGTATTTTGTAGAGTCCTATATGTCTAAAAAAACAACAATTTATGTTTTTTAAAAGCTGGGGTTTTCAATATTATTTAGAGCTCTTTCTATAAAATTAACTTTGGAATCGCATCACCATTGCTTTAAAAAAAAAGAATCGCAGTAGCAGTTCGAATTAAGTTCGTGGTAGCCGTACGAATTATTTGAGTCTCGCTCGCCGATCAGCAGTAGTTTGCATTACTGTACGAATAGATGGTCGGTAGTTTAATAAACTTTCTTGGCCAATGAAATTAAAAAGTACTGCTTTACCCTCGACATTATTCTACGATAAGTTGTATCGTACAAAGCGTATCTGTGTGTGTTGTTATAGTGGACGCCTAAATTTCACATATTTTTTAAGAATGCCACCTTGTAGAACGTAAAAGATCATCTGTATCTAGCGTTGTATTATTAAAGGTTAGGTAAGCCCGATGTTACTGCCATACTTTTATTTCTATTCCTGCCTTCTATATAAGTTCTTATTGTTATTCTGACTGAAAATTTAGGGTAAAAAAATATATTTTTTTTTAATTTCAACGTATTTAAAATTCGATTTTGTGCAGACTCCTGGGGTTCAGATTCCACGTTGGCTCCATCATCATGACTTGGGAGGATGGATATGGTGTGGGATTTGCTTTTTTGTTAGTCTCGGTTAATTTTTAAAAATTATCTGACTTGTGTTTAAATGCATTCCAGACGTACATAGACAATTTAGATTGTCAATCAGTCTATAAACAATATTTGTGATTTAATATATCAAAGTGAATCGGGAAAATTAGTTCCAGATAAGATTTGTAAATTTATTGATTTTTAAAAGTCAAATACATATACATGTGTATTATTCAGATTGCGATACTTTAAATGACAGAGGACCTAACTTACTTATAGTTACGTAAATACTGTCTTACACTGTTTGTTACAGCAAAGCATTTGCATATGCATATAGGAGTTCTTTAGTTTAACGTCGTAAAACTACATATATATATATATATATATTTATGGGGAAAGGTTGGAGCAATGTTAAAAAAAAATAAAAACCCCGGACCATTGGATTGAGGTGATAGGAGGATCCCTTTTCACCAGATCAAAACAGCCACATACTTTTTATTTATGTAATTCAAGTTAATGAAATGGGAGGTTTGTGAACAGTTTATATCATCTTCACGCGATAAAAACACCTAAACGTGTTGGATTCTTGATTTCTTGCCCCTTTACACAAGCAGAGACAAACATCAGGAAATCCCTTTCCGACTAAGTGAGCGGTTGTTTTTGTGTGAGAATATGTAACAGTAACATGAAAATGTCAGCACTTATATAACACAAACAGATTTATGCGGTGCAGATGCATCAGAAATAAGTAATATTTACAGTTAAACACACGGCGTTTACAGTGACAATTGATACGAAATTGACACTTCGTACGACCTTGCGATAAAAAGGTCATCAGTTTAAAATTTAATCTTCGTAGAACCGTAGAACATTAAACATCGTAAAAATGGAGCAGGAGAATTGCGTGGTGGTCATAGCAATGGACGGGAGTGACCAGTCAAAATTTGCACTTAAAAGTAAGTTATTGTGTCAATACATGTATTCATGAGTTAACCGGGGGGTGGGGGGGGGGTACCGGGGATTGTTTACGGTTTAAAATATATCATTTATAGGCATAGGGAAACGTGACGTGTGTATGTTTATTTACAAATTTTACAAAAACGGCTCAAAGAATAGAATAATAATTCAGTCGTATGTGGAATAGATGGATATATGTATTCGTTTCCTTAAATATCCTTACGCATCCTGTTTGAGAGAGGGTGTTAAGAAGCTACAATTTTACTGTAGCTCTTTTTTGGCGGACAAGGTCACGTGGACAAGGCAATAAATTCACTTCGTTCGCGAAAATACTTTTTATTTGTTTTCTGGCCATATTTCGCCCCCAAAGGATATGGTGTCAAATTCCTGTGGACCACCTTTATTTGACACGCACTTCCACCCAAACTGGATGACAAAATCAATTTGATATAGCTAAAATACCGCTCACTACACGTTAACATAAAATTAATCAAATTCGTCGATCGCAAATCTAGTTGTTAAATTTTGTTTACAATCAGTATATTAAGAATTCATGACAATTGTTTGTTTGTTTTGATGGTGTTTAACCACACTTTCAGCAATTTTTCAGCTATACCAGGGCGTCCAGTTTTCATTGGGGAAGGAAGCCGGAGTACCCGGAGAAAACCCCGACCTACGGTAAACTGGCAATCCTTGTCAATTAAGATTGGAGTCGAGTATACATTCTGCCTGCATTGAGAATCTCCGCACTCCTAAGTATTGACAGAAGAATTCAATTGAGGCACTAATGCTTACTTGCAGTGTTAACTCGTAGCTAAAGCCCTCCGGAAAGACACGCAAGTTAATCATTCAGGAAAATCGCCTCTGAAGCAGGCCATAATTAAATTTTGTCTACTTCCATAGGCGTAGCAAGCTGTACGGTTCGGACCGTAACACTTTAAATTGAATCTCCCCGCGAACATGGTGTGCTATACTCCAATCTAAATTGACAAGGATTGGCAGTTTTCCTACCGAACGTCTTCGGCTTACTCTGATATTCTCTCCAGTAAAACTGGACTCCATGTTACAAGTGAAAGATTGCTGAAAGTGGCGTCAAACATCATTTAAAAGAATAAAAGCAATCCGATCCTCTCAGGTTTTCGTAACCTTGGACAACGCAGATAATTTTAAGATTATTTAAGTGAATGTTATAATACTACATTATTTTAATGAGCTTAATCAACTCAATAGGTTAATTCATAGGTGAAAAGTTCGTTGTTAAAGTCATATCTTATTAATTGTATACATATTATCTGGAAAGTACAACTAAATTACGATTGCATATCTTTTTTGAATGTCTTTAAATATTTATGAAATGAAACAGCTGTAGGTTTAAATATTTTTTTCGAAATGAACTTATACAAAGGAATCTTAATGACTTGGATTTTCCTTTCTATCGTAGCTTTTTATCGTTTATATGATACATGTAGCTCTTCCATTCAATCCCACTGGAAAATAAAACATGAAAATGAACGTAGCTAGTCGAATGCTCGGGACCCAGGGCTTCCATATCGATTTGGCAAAACAAAAATTATAAGTCGTAAAACAATTTAAAAAACTACATGACTTCACCCTCCACTTAAGGCTACGGATTGTACTGCCGCTGATGTGATCACAAAACGATTCCGTTTCTGTACATAGGCACTTGTCTGGGACAAATATTACATGCCATAATGAATTCGAGATCGTTAAGTTCTTACTTATTTGTCAGAAATGTCGTTGATTCACCAAACTGATATGGCTGTCTTGAACAACCGCACATTTTCTCTGGCTTGACCTCTATACAGCAATATATAAGACGTGATGGCAATTCTGTCACTTACACTTGTTTGGATATGACCAACTTACCGCATCTTCGCTAGCCAAGTGTTACGATCATGTCCCCCTGATCGTAACCCTGGGCTAGCGAAGATGAACTTACCGATGAGGACAATGTACAAGTTTTTCAACAAACTCAAAAATTTTATTATAAATTTAAAACGGTTTTCTGCATATATGTTCCCACTGACCCACATTTCAGTACCTTCATTGTTCTATCTCACCGGAATCCCCCTTTTTTCTCTATCATCCCAATCCCCCCTTTTTTCACCATAACACTTTCAGTCTTCCTTAAATGTTTTGGTTTTCTTCCACGATTGATGCATGCGTATGATCTTATGTCTTATATCTTAGATCTTATATCTGTAAATGTAAATGAATATTTTTTTTCATTGGGAGATGAAAAAAAGCAGCGTTGCTTGCTTATAATCCTAACTGTCATAAATTTCCTTGTATCCTGTATAATCATGTTTTTTATTATATAGATAGAGATGAAATATCGAATTTTCCGAGTGACAGAAATCACGGTAAATCACATGTGAAAATTATCGTTTATTTTCACTCTCGGGTTTTTTCCCGCCAAAGTTGCAGTTGGTTTTGTACTATACAGATATTCATCCGCCATTCATAAAATTTAGGATTAAGCATTAAAATTTTACGAAAACAATTTTGATCTATATAATAAATAGGATAATCAATTGGGCATCGTGAATATCCAAAATATGCTCACTCGTGCCGCATAAAGCATCAGATTAAACTCGTGCGCGGAACAAGTTCCGCGCACTCATTTAATCAGATGCGTTATGCGGCACTCGTGATCATATTTTGGATATTCACTCCGCCCAATTCATTATCCTATATAAAATAGTTAGAAAAGTGTAACAGATACGGGAAAACCGAAGCGAGCTTTCTTCCTCGTCATCAAACATTCTTCAAAATTTCCCTCATGACGACACCTTGAAAAACAGTAAGAGCTAAAGAAGAACATTGCATTACAAAAATTATAAAAAATCACGTGCAACAATATACAGAAACCTCTGCCTTTTTCAGAGAGTCCGGTTATATATATGCTTTAATACCGAGGCGTATATAGAAAATTGTGAAAATTGTGATCCCGGATGAAAAACATAAATCCATCATATGCAGAGAAGCCATATTATGTTAGAGTTTGTCTTAACATGTTAAGAAGTCCCCCTTTAAACAATTAATGGAAATATTCGTGTTATAATTTAACAGTCTTATTGTATTTTTTCTAGAATATGTGACAGAATTCCATAAACCAGATAACCACGTGATCCTGCTGTATGTAGCACAGTACACGGAGATCAGTTACGGTAGTAAGTATAGTTTTGAATTCGCTTTGTATTGGATCGAGAGAGGGTGTGTTGTTTTACAAATGAAGAAAACTATTGTTAATTCTATCATTTCGAGTCTTGTAATGGTTTGCGAATGTTTTTGTCCCGAGTCAACTTCTCCAGAGTGCGAGAACAATAAGGGTCTAACTCAGGGGAAAGGGGTGGGGGCGGCGGGGCGTGACGGGATCTTTTCTTATAGTGTGTTTCGGGCATTTAACAGTTGGTAGTTTTTAAAATACATTATTAACTGATTTTATTCACCAGTTCGTGTGTGTTTTCTTAAAAGTAGTTCCATTAATAAAACCTCTCATTTCATGTTTATTTTCAACATTTTTTAACGGATATTGATATTTTATGTTTTTAGTGAAATTTCAAATAATAATAAAAAATGTAAAAGACAGATGAAAATGATAAATATAAACGTGAAATGGGGAGGTTTTGTGTTATAGAACTATCTTAAAAAGTTCCTTTTGTTAACTGTTATAATGAAAAATCCTTATTTGATGTTAATATATCAAACTTGGTTAACTGTTAGACGATTTTTTTTATCTGTTAATTCATTTTATTCACCCCTTTCTTAAATGTCTTACATTAGCAAACATAACAGCTGCTATAAAAAACACCTCATTTTAAATTTACTGTTATCTATTTTTGAAAAAAAAACCAAATTGTTATCTGTTAATGGACTCCTTGCTAACGTTCTGCAGACAAAATATTCCATAAGTCGTAATATGAGCGTCTAATTAAAGGTAAGGACAGCTAGGTTTATCTATTGGACAGTTTCAGGCTTTTATAACCCAAATCATCTTTGTATATGCTCGTTTGTCGAATTACCGCTTACCAAGCACAAGCAATACAAAGACATAACAGACAAATATGTATATTTGTACATATCATGTTGAATATAAAGATAGAGTATACAGACATTTTTGCATGTTTTAGATTTTAATTAGTATCTTGATAAACCTGCCTCAAATCATTACAGACCATTACAGCTGTATAATTGTTGTAACCCTCCGCATTGACTTTTTCAAAGTGGGAGTGGTATTACCGTACATAAATTGTCAACTTTTTCCAACTAGTAAACTGGTAACCCGTAATCGCGCTGTGTAAACGAGAAATTACGTGCGGTGCACAGCAATTTAGCGTTCGTGTTTTATTTTACAGGTGTTGCGCTAATCCCAGGTGATCCCGCCCTTGTCCAGAGAATTGTCGAGGCAGAAGAAGAAAGATGTAAAGAAATGATTAAAAAGTTGTCAGAGGAATTAGAACTTCTAGAGGTACTATAGCGTTTTGGCATTACCTATATATTATTAGAGCGGTGTAAAAACTATTTTACTATCATGTTAATCACGAAAACGTGTATGTTCATCTTCTGGCTGTGATTTTCGATACAGTTGATTATAAAACACGATATTGCAAGTAATGACGCTTTTGATTACAAAAAAATAATTTATTCACTGATTTTGTTGTTTTGCGTTGTATATGTTTGTTTGTATGCGGCTTTGTACTTGTCCCTCGACTTTGAGCATTCGTTCGTGGCACGTCGTTGAAGGTTTCAGCGTAAGATTTACACGTACAATCATTTTCTGCTTTCTTTTAGATTAGTGGTGATATTGTTAGAGTTAATGGAGAACCTGGTCATGCAATATTAGAAAAGGCAAAGGAACTAAAAGCAACGTATATCGTCGTAGGATCACGTGGCTTTGGACAAATCCGGAGGACTATTTTAGGAAGTGTTAGCGACTATTTGGTGCACCATGCCCACATTCCAGTTGTCGTCTGCAAGATGGAACACGAACACTTGGGACATCATTCCAAGCATTCATGACATAAACTTTCTCGACATTAGACTAAAGCGCCATATTGTTCAAATGAGTGTAGATGTGATTTCCATATTTAGTTTTATTTTGATGATATTATGATATTGTATTCGTGAACAATCAGACCTTTATTTTGTTTATTATATTAAGTTACATCTTGTTGTTAGATGAAATAGATAAAATATATAATAACGTGTCAAAACATATCTTTGTGTGTTGTGTTCATCTTCCCCTCGTTATGTCATCTCTGGATTAGCACTCTGCCCATCCGTCCGTCTGTCATGAGCTTTTACAGTTTAATCTACCTCTGATTTAATATATTAGAACTTAGCAAGAGGTATCCTTATATGAGATCAAATGAAATTGCGCTTCACATGGAGTATTTTAGGTAAATCTATTCTAAAAAAGTCCTAGGAACATTTGTTAGAGATGTTGAATCCAAAGTTTAGCATTTACTTGCTTTTAAAACTGCCAGTAAAGAGTGCCGCAATACTGGACCCAGAAGAAAAAAATCAAAACTTTCAGCTCTGAAGACCTACCCGTGCAAAAGGTCGACAAACAATTATAATACATAGACGGACATATTCTACTGCCAAGCAACGCGATAAAAAAGTATTACAAATACCCGACATATATTGCTGCAACAAAAATTATCAAATTTGGGTGCAGGTCAAAACGCCCCCACCAAAACGCCCCATTTTCCGCTAATACAAATATATATATATATATATATATATATATATATATATATATACAAGTCTAGAAGATTATGCAACGATACATATGACGGTGTTTCTTGTCATAAATTTAGACACAGACTGACCAACGAATGGCCTTAGTCATTGAGTGTCAATATAAATAAATAACGTAAAGAATCATAACATATTCATCTTAAAATTTCTCATTTTAAATGAACCCAAAACTTTTTTAATAGTTGCTTCTCAGTCCGCTAACCGGGGACGTGCTGTGCTGTTACTTGGCTTTGCTCAAATATTCCAACAAGATGTAATCAAAATTATCAAGGTGACAAATTCATTACGCCAGACGCGCGTTTCGTCTACATAAGACTCATCAGTGGCGTTTAACTATAAATGTTTAAGATATTCTTCATTGGGAGATGGAATCATATTTTTTTCATTGGGAGATGGAATAATATAAGTCCACTGGGATCGTGTAAATACACAATACAGGCAGTTCAAAATATTATATAAAGGGTCTAAAAGAATGCTGCTGAACCAGTACACTTATTTAGTATCGGATCGACAAACATGACGATACAGCATAAACAAAAAATAATAATATACAAGTCTAGAAGATTATGCAACGATACATATGACGGTGTTTCTTGTCATAAATTTAGACACAGACTGACCAACGAATGGCCTTAGTCATTGAGTGTCAATATAAATAAATAACGTAAAGAATCATAACATATTCATCTTAAAATTTCTCATTTTAAATGAACCCAAAACTTTTTTAATAGTTGCTTCTCAGTCCGCTAACCGGGGACGTGCTGTGCTGTTACTTGGCTTTGCTCAAATATTCCAACAAGATGTAATCAAAATTATCAAGGTGATAAATTCATTACGCCAGACGCGCGTTTCGTCTACATAAGACTCATCAGTGGCGTTTAACTATAAATGTTTAAGATATTCTTCATTGGGAGATGGAATCATATTTTTTTCATTGGGAGATGGAATAATATAAGTCCACTGGGATCGTGTAAATACACAATACAGGCAGTTCAAAATATTATATAAAGGGTCTAAAAGAATGCTGCTGAACCAGTACACTTATTTAGTATCGGATCGACAAACATGACGATACAGCATAAACAAAAAATAATAATATACAAGTCTAGAATATTATGCAACGATACATATGACGGTGTTTCTTGTCATAAATTTAGACACAGACTGACCAACGAATGGCCTTAGTCATTGAGTGTCAATATAAATAAATAACGTAAAGAATCATAACATATTCATCTTAAAATTTCTCATTTTAAATGAACCCAAAACTTTTTTAATAGTTGCTTCTCAGTCCGCTAACCGGGGACGTGCTGTGCTGTTACTTGGCTTTGCTCAAATATTCCAACAAGATGTAATCAAAATTATCAAGGTGACAAATTCATTACGCCAGACGCGCGTTTCGTCTACATAAGACTCATCAGTGGCGTTTAACTATAAATGTTTAAGATATTCTTCATTGGGAGATGGAATCATATTTTTTTCATTGGGAGATGGAATAATATAAGTCCACTGGGATCGTGTAAATACACAATACAGGCAGTTCAAAATATTATATAAAGGGTCTAAAAGAATGCTGCTGAACCAGTACACTTATTTAGTATCGGATCGACAAACATGACGATACAGCATAAACAAAAAATAATAATATACAAGTCTAGAAGATTATGCAACGATACATATGACGGTGTTTCTTGTCATAAATTTAGACACAGACTGACCAACGAATGGCCTTAGTCATTGAGTGTCAATATAAATAAATAACGTAAAGAATCATAACATATTCATCTTAAAATTTCTCATTTTAAATGAACCCAAAACTTTTTTAATAGTTGCTTCTCAGTCCGCTAACCGGGGACGTGCTGTGCTGTTACTTGGCTTTGCTCAAATATTCCAACAAGATGTAATCAAAATTATCAAGGTGACAAATTCATTACGCCAGACGCGCGTTTCGTCTACATAAGACTCATCAGTGGCGTTTAACTATAAATGTTTAAGATATTCTTCATTGGGAGATGGAATCATATTTTTTTCATTGGGAGATGGAATAATATAAGTCCACTGGGATCGTGTAAATACACAATACAGGCAGTTCAAAATATTATATAAAGGGTCTAAAAGAATGCTGCTGAACCAGTACACTTATTTAGTATCGGATCGACAAACATGACGATACAGCATAAACAAAAAATAATAATATACAAGTCTAGAAGATTATGCAACGATACATATGACGGTGTTTCTTGTCATAAATTTAGACACAGACTGACCAACGAATGGCCTTAGTCATTGAGTGTCAATATAAATAAATAACGTAAAGAATCATAACATATTCATCTTAAAATTTCTCATTTTAAATGAACCCAAAACTTTTTTAATAGTTGCTTCTCAGTCCGCTAACCGGGGACGTGCTGTGCTGTTACTTGGCTTTGCTCAAATATTCCAACAAGATGTAATCAAAATTATCAAGGTGACAAATTCATTACGCCAGACGCGCGTTTCGTCTACATAAGACTCATCAGTGGCGTTTAACTATAAATGTTTAAGATATTCTTCATTGGGAGATGGAATCATATTTTTTTCATTGGGAGATGGAATAATATAAGTCCACTGGGATCGTGTAAATACACAATACAGGCAGTTCAAAATATTATATAAAGGGTCTAAAAGAATGCTGCTGAACCAGTACACTTATTTAGTATCGGATCGACAAACATGACGATACAGCATAAACAAAAAATAATAATATACAAGTCTAGAAGATTATGCAACGATACATATGACGGTGTTTCTTGTCATAAATTTAGACACAGACTGACCAACGAATGGCCTTAGTCATTGAGTGTCAATATAAATAAATAACGTAAAGAATCATAACATATTCATCTTAAAATTTCTCATTTTAAATGAACCCAAAACTTTTTTAATAGTTGCTTCTCAGTCCGCTAACCGGGGACGTGCTGTGCTGTTACTTGGCTTTGCTCAAATATTCCAACAAGATGTAATCAAAATTATCAAGGTGACAAATTCATTACGCCAGACGCGCGTTTCGTCTACATAAGACTCATCAGTGGCGTTTAACTATAAATGTTTAAGATATTCTTCATTGGGAGATGGAATCATATTTTTTTCATTGGGGGATGGAATAATATAAGTCCACTGGGATCGTGTAAATACACAATACAGGCAGTTCAAAATATTATATAAAGGGTCTAAAAGAATGCTGCTGAACCAGTACACTTATTTAGTATCGGATCGACAAACATGACGATACAGCATAAACAAAAAATAATAATATACAAGTCTAGAAGATTATGCAACGATACATATGACGGTGTTTCTTGTCATAAATTTAGACACAGACTGACCAACGAATGGCCTTAGTCATTGAGTGTCAATATAAATAAATAACGTAAAGAATCATAACATATTCATCTTAAAATTTCTCATTTTAAATGAACCCAAAACTTTTTTAATAGTTGCTTCTCAGTCCGCTAACCGGGGACGTGCTGTGCTGTTACTTGGCTTTGCTCAAATATTCCAACAAGATGTAATCAAAATTATCAAGGTGACAAATTCATTACGCCAGACGCGCGTTTCGTCTACATAAGACTCATCAGTGGCGTTTAACTATAAATGTTTAAGATATTCTTCATTGGGAGATGGAATCATATTTTTTTCATTGGGAGATGGAATAATATAAGTCCACTGGGATCGTGTAAATACACAATACAGGCAGTTCAAAATATTATATAAAGGGTCTAAAAGAATGCTGCTGAACCAGTACACTTATTTAGTATCGGATCGACAAACATGACGATACAGCATAAACAAAAAATAATAATATACAAGTCTAGAAGATTATGCAACGATACATATGACGGTGTTTCTTGTCATAAATTTAGACACAGACTGACCAACGAATGGCCTTAGTCATTGAGTGTCAATATAAATAAATAACGTAAAGAATCATAACATATTCATCTTAAAATTTCTCATTTTAAATGAACCCAAAACTTTTTAATAGTTGCTTCTCAGTCCGCTAACCGGGGACGTGCTGTGCTGTTACTTGGCTTTGCTCAAATATTCCAACAAGATGTAATCAAAATTATCAAGGTGACAAATTCATTACGCCAGACGCGCGTTTCGTCTACATAAGACTCATCAGTGGCGTTTAACTATAAATGTTTAAGATATTCTTCATTGGGAGATGGAATCATATTTTTTTCATTGGGAGATGGAATAATATAAGTCCACTGGGATCGTGTAAATACACAATACAGGCAGTTCAAAATATTATATAAAGGGTCTAAAAGAATGCTGCTGAACCAGTACACTTATTTAGTATCGGATCGACAAACATGACGATACAGCATAAACAAAAAATAATAATATACAAGTCTAGAAGATTATGCAACGATACATATGACGGTGTTTCTTGTCATAAATTTAGACACAGACTGACCAACGAATGGCCTTAGTCATTGAGTGTCAATATAAATAAATAACGTAAAGAATCATAACATATTCATCTTAAATTTCTCATTTTAAATGAACCCAAAACTTTTTTAATAGTTGCTTCTCAGTCCGCTAACCGGGGACGTGCTGTGCTGTTACTTGGCTTTGCTCAAATATTCCAACAAGATGTAATCAAAATTATCAAGGTGACAAATTCATTACGCCAGACGCGCGTTTCGTCTACATAAGACTCATCAGTGGCGTTTAACTATAAATGTTTAAGATATTCTTCATTGGGAGATGGAATCATATTTTTTTCATTGGGAGATGGAATAATATAAGTCCACTGGGATCGTGTAAATACACAATACAGGCAGTTCAAAATATTATATAAAGGGTCTAAAAGAA